>JAVHYY010000054.1:0-197161 GCA_035221665.1 Okamejei kenojei | reverse complement strand
GTTGCCTTCTCTGAATTTTGACAGTCCCTCCTTCTTGCCATGGTTATTCCTGGGTTATCGCTGCCGATGTTCAGATCGCCCTTTTATACTATTTTTCCTTCCATCTTCAAAGTGAAGCCTTTGTTCAAACCAAGGCTCTCATGACTATGAAGCCAATTATTTCAAATTGTCCTCCAAGGGCTGAATAAACAAAACACATCTTTGTTTCTTATCAGGCCAGAGCGTTGTTAATTGCATTCCCTGTTCATATCTCCTTCTCATTACGAAGTTATTTACAAAATGTCAATTCAAAGCACCTTATCTTCTTATGGCCACACTACATAGCCATGAAGTTATCTCAGCTCTGCTCCCACAAGATGTCACTCTCTCCTGCCTCCAGCTTGTCGCTCTGTCTCTGTCTGTAATCTCCCAAAGTCTGTCCCTCCCTATACTTGGCATCCAGTCTCCGCTATACTGCTCTGATTCGGGGAGTGGCTGGCTAAAGTTTATTACAGGTACATGACATTGGAATTTTTTACACTGACCATCTCTAGTAGTCTCTGGTTTAATGGTGACCAGTGGTCTTTGCTTGCAGTTATTTATGCCGATTGAAAGGATTACATTTGGGGTTTTGGCATTCTGCCAATTTCTCCTTACGGCAGAGACGTGGATAAACGTGGCCCTTAAATAGCTGTCCAATTGTGTTATTGTTGGGGCACTTCTGGAGTTTAGAAATGTTAGCGTCTCCAATTATTGCAACAGACTGACAGAGCGACAGTCTCCAGGTTAGATATTTTGTTTGGAATTGGGAAATCTGATCACTTTGTCCCCACCTATCTCTGTTATTCCTGGGATTTCTCTGTGTATCCCTTTAGGACTGAGATGAAGAAAACATTTTTCACACAGAGAGTGGCGAGTCTCTGGAATTCTCTGCCACAGAAGGTAGTTGAGGCCAGTTCATTGGCTATATTTAAGAGGGAGTTAGATATGGCCCTTGTGGATAAAGGGATCAGGGAGTATGGAGAGAAGGCAGGTACAGGATACTGAGTTGATTGATCAGCCATGATCATATTGAATGGTGGTGCAGGCTCGAAGGACCAAATGGCCTACTCCGGCACCTATTTTCTATGTTTCTATGTATGCTATTGCAAGTTGTCTTGCGAGTGTGTGTGGTCAGGGCAGTGGGGATCCTGTGCTGCAGTGTGTAGACCATGCATGCTGCTCTCTGCGTGGGAGCAGGGACTGTGGGTCTGGTCGAGAGGGAGGGTGGTTTGAGGGGGAGAGAGACTGTGACCCGGGGCAGGGGTGCCTCATGTGGGCTACGCTCCCTTGGGTCGTGTCATTGCCTCAGTGGGTTCACAGTTCTCGGGAGGGTCTGCTCTCTACCCGGGGTCTGTGTGGCTCAGGGTCGAGGTACTCGGAGAGTCTGTCCAGGAGGTCGCGTCCAGAGTAACAGCGGGCTGGTGCCGGGAGTGGGCCTGGGAGTAGCGGGGTGGAGGTGGTGCGGGTTGGGTGGTGTCGGAGTCTGTGCCTGGAAGTCGAGTCCAGAGCAACAGTGGGTTGGGCCTGGGAGTAGTGGGATGGAATACACAGGTCATCTGCATAAATGAAATTCCTGGTGTTGGGATGGATAGGCTGGTCGTTAACATAGATATTGAACAAGGTGGGTGCCAGGACACTTCCTTGAGGGGGGCCGTTTTTCCTGCCTGGTGTGGAACACCTCATCCTGGGTGCAGATATGCGGCGTGGACGGATGAACTGGGAGTAGGGGATGGAGTCCTTACGGGAAGCTGGTGGGACGAAGTGTAGTTCAGATAGTCATTGGAGTCAGTGGGTTTATAGTAGATGTCGGTCAGTAGTCTATCACGTGCGATGGAGATAGTGAGGTCAAGAAATTGTAGGGAAACGTCAGAAATGGTCCAGGTGTATTTGAGTGCCGGATGGAAGTTAGTGGTTAGATGAAGTCTGTGAGTTGTGTGTGGGTGCAGGAGTTAGCACCAATGCAGTCATCGATGTAGCGGAGTTGGAGTTTGGGAATAGGGCCACGGCATGTCTCGAACAAGGATTGTTCGACGTACCCTACAAAGAGGCAGGCATAGCTAGGGCCCATCTGCGTGCCCATAGCTTTGTCTTGGATTTGGAGGAAATGGGAGGAGTCAAACAAAAAGTTGTTAAGGGTAAGGACCAGCTCCGCTAGTATCAGTAGACGGGGATTGGTTGGTTCTGCGGTCGAGGAAGAAATGGCAGGCTTTAAGACCCCCCCTGGTGGGAGATGGAGATATAGAGTGACTGGACGTCCATGGTGAAGATGAGGGAATGAGGTCCTGGAAAATGGAAGTCATTGGGTAGACGAAGAGCATGGGAGGTGTCTTGAACATAAGTGGGGAGGGATTTAGCCAAGGGGAATAGGATGGAGTCGAGGTATGTGGAAATAAGTTTGGTGGGACATGAACAGGCAGAAACAATGGGATTTTAGAGATAAGGTAAAATCGGGCTGTGCGGGGCTGAAGTTGGAGGCTTGGGGGGGCAGGGAGCCAGAGTTGATGAAGTCAGTGATGGTGCTAGAGATAGTGGCCTGGTGCTCGTCTGTGGGGTCATGGTCCAAGGATAAGTAGGAGGAGGTGTCTGACAGTTGGCACGTGGCCTCAGCCTTGTAGAGATCAGCACGCCAGACTACCACGGCACCTCCCTTGTCGGCAGGTTTGATTACCCAGTCTGGGTTGTTGCAGAGTGAGTGGAGGGCTGTATGTTCAGGGGGGGAGAGGTTAGAGTGAGACAGGTGAGTGGAGAAGTTGAGGTGGTTGATGTCCTACCAGCAGTTCAAAATAAAAAGGTTGAAAACCGGAAGATAGCCATGAGAGGGAGTCCAAGAAGAGGGGGTCCGTTGGAGATGGGAGAAAGGGTCATAAATGAGGGGCGAGGAGTCCTTCCCCTAGAAAAACGCTTCGATGCAAAGGCGACAGAAGAAGTGCTCCACATCGTGGTGGGCGCGGAACTCATTGAGGTGGGGACGGAGGGGACCAAAGGTGAAGCCTCTGCTGAGAACAGACCGTTCGGTATCAGAGAGGGGGGGTCAGGGGGGGATGGTGAACACACGGCAAGGATGGGGGTTGGGGCCGGAGGAAGGCAGGTTAATCGACGGAGGCTGAGGCAATGTCTGGTTAGGGGGTGGTAGGTGGTCAGGGAAGGAGGGGGGTATGAGGACTTTAGGGGGGTGCACGTAAGGTCATCGGGTCAAAGGGAGTGACGCATGGAGCAGCTCAATCCATCTGGAGGACATGGTAGCTTCTGGCATACACTGTTAACACACGAAACGCATACTTTCTTACCTTTTAAAAACCGCCGAAATTGTAAATTTTTGCGCTGTAAATAATTGTGGAGGGTGATTGAGCGCTCTGAACCAAATGCTTTAGTAACTTTACTCTGAACCCGAGCACCAAGGTGTAAACGGCCGAAGGGGGACATCCCCCCCCCCCCCCGACCTCTTCTCCGCCCCCCATCCCCCACACCTGGCCGCAGGGATAGACCAGGATCTGCTGACAGAAGACGGGCCCGTTACACTGGAAGCCATGGTCAGTTCACCGCTTGTACTCCAGTTGGCGTTGCGTGGCAACAGGATGGGTCAAAGGCCGTGCAACATGTAGTGTGGCTGGGGAGGAGCTGGGGGCCCGCGGGGAGTGGAGTCCGGGTCAGCGGGGGGGGGGTCGGCGCAAAGATCGCTATAGGATGTGTTAAAGAGCATACCTTGAGGAGATATCGCTATAGGATCCTTTTTTCTTCCCGCCCCCACATCAGTGTGAAGACCAAAGTGTGACGCTTCCTTCGCTCCAGATGCCGCCTCCCCTCCCCCCACCTGGGGTCGCGCCGGGGCAACCGTTGCTAGGGCGGGGCGAGCGGCTCCGATTGGCGGACGGTGCTGTCTGTCCGTGGGGCGGGACGATGGACCGACCTATAGCATGCGGGGATCTGCGGTGGTGGGCGGGGACGTGGTTTTAATCACGTGAGGTGCGCCGGTCTGATCGCGGGAGGAGCAGCGGGAGCTCAGGTGAGAACAGTCGCCGCCGCCGCCGCCGCCGCCGCCGCCGCCGCCGCCGCCGGGCTCCGCGTCTTCCCCACCCCCTCCTCCCTTCCCGATGGCGATCCTGCGGCCGGTGACCCGAGGAGCGGGAGACCGAGGCGTGCGGGCGGGGAGCGATGTCTGTGAGTGAGGAAGGGAAGGAGGTCTGGGCGCCCTCTGGTCCTCCGTCTGTAGCGCCCCCTCGCGGCGAAAGGCCGCGGTGCAACGCCCGCTGGTCCTTCGGCTGTACCGCCCCCTGGAGGCGGGAAGCCGGGGGGCAAGGATACAAGGATGGAGAAAGACAGTACAGGAAAGGTTAAGAAAAACACCAGAATTAACGGGGCAGAAAGCTGAGGAAGGGATAGGAGGTACACAGAAATGCTGGGAAAACTCAGCGGGTGCAGCAGCATCTCGGGCCGAAACCCTTCTTCAGACATATATATATAGGATAGTATGGCCAAGTGAAATAGGAATGGTGGGAGTAATGAATTGTCGAATTATAAGAAATAAAGTGGACGAGCTTGAGGCTTAGTTAGAAATTGCCAAGTATGATGTTGTGGGAATTGGAGAGACATGGCTGCAAGAGGACCAGGGCTGAGAACTGAATATTCAGGGTTATACCTCCTATCGAAAAGACAAACAGTAGCCTGGACATTGGGTGCATGTTGAATCAAGAGTTAAAATTGGCATGTCGTAAAGGTAATGCTACGGTTGTTATGGGAGATTTCAACATACAGGTAGACTGGGAAAATCAGGTTGGTACTGGACCCCAAGAAAGGGAGTTTGTGGAGTGCCTCCATGATGGATTCTTAGAGCAGCTTACTGGAGCCTACCAGGGAGAAGGCAATTCTGGATTTAGCGTTATGTAATGAACCAAATTTGATAAGGGAACTCGAGGTAAAGGAGCCATTAGGAGATAGTGACAATAATATTGTCGTTTAATCTACAATTGGAGAGGGAGAAGAGTAAATTGGAAGTGTCCGTATTACAGTTGAATAAAGGGGACTATGGAGCCATGAGGGAGGAGCTGGCCAAAGTTGATTGGAAAGATATCCTACCAGGAATCACAGTGGAACAACAAAGCCAGGTATTTCTAGGAATAATACAGAAAGTGCAGGATTTCTTTAGGTATGTGAAGAGGAAAATAATTAGTTAAATGTGCGTCCCTTGACAGAAACAGGTGCATTTATTATGGGGAACAAGGAAATGGCCTGATGGTCTACATCCCAGGGTACCTAAGGAAGTGGCTCTATAAATCGTGGATGTATTGGTGATCATTTCCCAATGTTCTATAGATTCAGGATCAGTTCTTGTGGATTGGAGGGTAGCTAGTGTTATCCCACTTTTTAAGAAAGGAAGGGGAAAGAAAACGGAATTATAGACCAGTTAGCTGGACATCGGTGATGGGGAAGATGCTGGAGTCATTTATAAAAGATGAAATAGCAGTAACAGGTTGGATTTACGATGGGGAAGTCATGCTTGATTAATCTTCTGGAATTTTTTGACATGCAATCAGGAAAATGGACAAGAGAGAGCCAGTGGATGAAGTGTACCTGGACGTTCAGAAAACATTTGATAAGGCCCCACATAGGAGATTAGTGGGCAAAATTAGAGCACTCCAGCAATCTATTATCTGAATGGTGTCAGGTTAGGAAAATGGGAAGGACAACGAGATCTGGGGGTCCTTGTACATCCAGAGATGCCAAGTGTCCCGGATTCGCCGTATTTTGTCCCGGCGAAATAACCTTTTTACGGTGTTCCGGCAGCCAAACATGCTGTTACGGAACACCGCCGCGCCGGTGTTCCTCCCGTGGTGAACGCCGGCGCCATGTGTCCCCGGTTTGCCAGCCCGGCAGCTCGCAGCCACGCCCGGCCCAGAGCCCGAACTGAATATTCAAGGATATACCTCCTATCGAAAAGACAGACAGGAGGGCAGAGGGGGTAGGGTTCCCCAGTTGGTGAGGAATTAAATTCAGTCCCTTGCAAGGGGTGACATTGAAACAGGAGATGTAGAGTCAGTATGGATAGAACTAAGGAATTGTATGGGTAAAAAGCCCCTAATGGGACTAATCTACAGGCCCTCAAACAGTAGCCTGGACATAGGGCGCAAGTTGAATCAGGAGTTAAAATTGGCATGTAGCAAAAGTAATGCTGCGGTTGTTATGGGAGATTTCAACATGCAGGTAGACTGGGAGAATCAGGTTGGTACTGGACCCCAAGAAAGGGACTTTGTAGAGTGCCTTCGTGATGGATTTTTAGAACAGCTTGTACTGCAGCCTACCAGGGAGCAGGCAATTCTGGATTTAGTGTTATGTAATGAGCCGGATTTGATATAGGACCTCGAGGTTAATGAGCCATTAGGAGGCAGTGACCATAACATGGTCAGGTTTAATCTACAATTGGAGAGGGAGAAGGGTAGATCGGAGGTGTCAGTGTTGCAGTTGAATAAACGGGACTATTGGGCCATGAGGGAGGAGCTGGCAAAGTTGACTGGAAAGATACACTGGCTGGGATGACTGGAACAAAAATGGCAGGTATTTCTAGGAATAATACAGGTGCAGGATCAGTTCATTCCTAGGGGGAAGAAAGATTCTAAGGGGAGAAAGGGACGACCGTGGCTGACAGGGGACGTCAAGGACAGGATGAAAATTAAAGCAAAGAAGTACAACGTAGCAAAGATGAGTGGGAAGCAAGAGGATTGGTAATGTTTAAAGAACAACAGAAGATACCCAAAAAGACAATACGGGAAGAAAAGATGAGGTAGGAAGGTAAGCTAGCCAAGAATATAAAGCAGGATAGTAAAAGCTTCTTTAGGTATGTGAAGAGGAAAAAATTAGTTAAGACCCTTGAGTTAAAAATTAGTTAAGATCCTAAGTTGGACCCTTGAAGACCGAAAAAGGTGAATTTATTTTGGGGAACAAGGAAATAGCAGATGAATTGAACAGGTACTTTGGATCTGTCTTCACTACGGAGGACACAAACAATCTTCCTGATATAGTAGTGGCCAGAGAATCTTGGGTGACGGAGGAACTGAAGGAAATCCACATTAGGCAGGAAATAGTGTTGGATACTCTGATGGAACTGAAGGCTGATAAATCGCTAGGGCCTGATGGTCTGCATTCCAGGGTACTTAAGGAATTGGCTCTAGAAATTGTGGATGCATTGGTGATAATTTTCCAGTGTTCTATAGACTCGGGATCAGTTCCTGTGGATTGGCGGGTAGCTAATGTTATCCCACTTTTTTAGAAAGGCGGGAGAGAGAAAACTGAATTATAGACCAGTTACCCTGACATCGGTGGTGGGGAAGATGCTGGAGTCAATTATAAAAGATGTGATGGCCGAACATTTGGATAGCAGTAACAGGATCGGTCTGAGTCAGCATGGATTTATGAAGGGGAAATCATGCTTGACTAATCTTCTGGAATTTTTTGAAGATGTAACCAGAAAATGGACAAGGGAGAGCCAGTGGATGTAGTGTACCTGGACTTTCAGAAAGCATTTGATAAGGTCCCACATAGGAGATTAGTGGGCAAAATTGGGGCACATGGTATTGGGGGTAAAGTGCTGACATGGATAGAGAAGTGGTTGGCAGACAGGAAACAAAGAGTAGGGATTAACGGGTCCCTTTCAGAATGGCAGGCAGTGACTAGTGGGGTATTGCAAGGCTCGGTGCTGGGACCGCAGCTATTTACATTATACATCAATGATTTGGATGAAAGGATTCAAAGTAACATTAGCAAATTTGCAGATGACACAAAGCTGGGTGGCAGTGTGAATTGTGAGGAGGATGCTATGAGAATGCAGGGCAACTTGAACAGGTTGGGGGAGTGGGCAGATGCATGGCAGATGGGGTTTAATGCAGATAAATGTGAAGTTTTGTGAGGATACATGTGAGACCACAGTGGCTCCCCTACATTCCACACTGTGATGGAAGGCAATAAAGTCTTATCTTCTATCCTCCTTTTCTCCCGTGGTCTTGAGAGACAAACTATCTGCAGTCGGGGCAATAGAAGCTCCCGCAGCCGGAAATCGAAGCTCCTGCGTCAAGGCAATCGAAGCTCCCGGAATTGTGGCGGAAGCTCCTGCGGTTTGGTGCTCCCGAAGTCGGTCCCTGAACATAGGATTGGGAGATCCATCACGTTAACTCTGCAGGCTCCCATGGTAGGAGCTCCCAAAGGCCACCAGCTCCTCGATGTTAGGCTGCAGCATGGACAGAGATACGATACGGAAAAAAAATGGCATCTCCGTCGATTTAAAAAAAATGTTTCCCCCAAACCATTCTCCTGCCCCCAGCCACATAATATAAAACTGAAGATACACTAAAACATACATGTAACAACATACTAAAAGCAACCAAGAAAGAAAGGACAAGACAGACTGTTGGTGAGGCTGTCATTGTACGGCGCCACCTGGTGCTCAGTTGAATAGCTACAAAATCAACCTCTTTCTTAAAGGGAGGTGTGCAGTACATACCTGACATTGTTTTAATGAGAAGGCATCACAAAGGTTCCTTGGATTGTTTGCATCTAGTGTCTCATTATTTCCATTTTTTGATGATTTCATAAATTTTTCTATTTGCAGCAATTTCTTGTGTGCGCCAGGAAGAAATCCCAATATAGGAAATGCATTGTAATTCTATAACTTAAAATTATTAGGTTAACCTCATGCCATGCAATTGATAGCCAATACCTGAAATCTGTAGGTTTTGCAGAAACATCAATAAATCATTCAAATTTACGAATCATTCAATGATTGAGTGTGCTAGTTAAGTTCAAAGACTAATTATAGAAACTTAGAACATAGAAAATAGGTGAAGGAGTCGGTCATTCGGCCCTTCCCGCCAGCACCTCCATTCAATATGATCGTGGCTGATTATCCACACTCAGTACCCCGTTCCTGCTTTCTCCCCACATGCCTTGATTCATTCACCCTAAGAGTTATATCTAACTACTCTCCTGAAAACATCCAGTGAATTGGCCTGTGGCAGAGGATTCCACAGATTCACAACTCGCTGGGTGAAAAAGTTTTTCCTCAACTCAGTCGTGAATGGCCTACCCTTTATTCTTAAACTATGACCCTGGTCGGGAAGGGAGGAGGGAGTGGGGAAAGAACGCGGGGCCGAGTGGCAGCAGCTGTTCCCACCTGAGCTCCCAGCGCTGAGAGGAGGCCTCGTCCCGTCGGCGCGCCTCACATGACTGACAACAGGTCCCAGCGGTCAATGGCAACAGGTCCCGCCGCCTCCCCCAATGAGGCCAATGGGAGCAGGCCCTACCTCTCCCGGGTTGACATCGTGAACCAGGTACCGCACCTTGTGTCCGACCAATAAGAGCCGCTCCCGTCGCAGGTGACCGTGTCCTATTGGTTGATCCGTAGCGCCGCCCCTCGGGCAGACAGCGTTCTCCGCCAATCAGAGCCGCACATTTCCACGGCGCGGTCGGCTCTACACCACGGGGCGGGGAGCGTGCAAGCTCCACACGGTCAGCATCGATGGTCGTTCTTCCCGGAGACATGCCTTTGTCCCCTCACGTCCATGCTACCCCGGACTTTCTGCAACACAATCTCGCACTACTCTGCACTGGACATTGCATTTGTTGCGTTTGTCATCACCATATGTACACTGTTTGTCATCACCATGTGTACACACGCAGCTCTGGCGGCTGCGTGTGAATGGGCGATTTCCCCCAACTCCATCCCCTCCTGACCTCCCACTCCACCCCCTCCTCCTCCCACCTCCGCTGAAGTCCTCACCCACTTCTCCAAACCCCCCCCAACCCCCTTCAAGCACTAATTCGATCGTGTGTTAGACGATGGAGCTCGCTGTTGGCTTCTGTCGTCGTCCAACATGTTGACAGACTTGTCGCCCGATGCGTCACAGATGCATCGCGTCGTCGCTTCCAGGGATTGCCACAAGGAGGCTTCTGTCATGATCCCCAAACACCAGTAATGTCCCCCGCCTTGATTACTGCAACTCCCTTTACACTGGCATCAGCCAATAATCCCTGTCCCGCCTGCAGTTTGTCCAAAACGCCGCAGCAAAACTTCTGACGGACGCCCAAAAAAGGGACCACATCACCCCGATTCTGGCCTCTCTCCACTGGCTGCCTGTGCGGTTCAGAATCAATTTCAAACTCCTCCTTTATGTATACAAAGCCCTTAACGGGCTTGCCCCCACCTACATCAAAAATCTGCTAACTCACCATTCTACCTTCAGGTCCCTCAGGTCAGCCGACTTGGGGTTACTGACCATCCCACGGTCCAGGTATGAGCTCAGGGGCGACCGCGCTTTTGCGGTTGCAACACCTAGACTGTGGAACAGCATCCCTCTTATCAGAACTGCCCCTCCATCGGCTCTTTTAAGTCTAGACTTAAAATTTGTTTCTACCCACAAGCGTTTCTTGAGGTCCTATGAGGGAGTACTGTATGTATCTATTTATGAATGTGTTGTTAGATCTATGTACCATTGTATGTAGCACGTTAGTACCTGAACTGATGTAAAGCACTTTGGTCTACGAGAGTTGTTTTTAAATGTGCTATAAAAATATAATTGACCACTTGACTTGAGTAATGTCCTGTTTGCCAGCTTGTTGACCCTCTGTGTTCCCCTCCTGCAGGGTTTATGAGCTGTTGCTATGGACGGAGAGACGGGGACGTGAGCGGCCATTGAGGGCGGTCAGGGTGCCGGTGAGCCCCCCATTTGCTCGGTGTGCAGGCTGAGCTTCGAGGGCTGAGTTTCGTTGGAAGACCATATGATGGGGCACATCAAGGAAAAGCGTTATGAGTGCGACATGTGTGGCAAGGCCTGGCAGAAGCCAAGCCAGCTGGAGACCCACCGTCGGGTTCACACGGGAGAACGCCCTTTCGACTGCTCCGACTGCAGAAAGCGCTTCAAGACAGCGAAGGACCTGAAGGACCACCGGCGGGTGCACACGGGTGAGAAGCCCTATGGCTGCTCCACCTGCGGCAAGAGCTTTTCCCAATCGGCGGGGCTGTGGGATCACCGGCGGGTGCACAGCGGTGAGCGGCCCTTCACCTGCTCGTACTGTGGCAAAGGCTTCAAGTCGTCCAAGGGCCTGAAGATGCACAGGCGCATGCACACCAGGGAGCGCCCCTACACCTGCAGCGACTGCGGCAAGGGCTTCACCCGCTCCAACGACCTGCTGGAGCACCAGCGCACCCACACCGATGAGCGCCCCTTCACCTGCGCCCAGTGCGGCAAGGGCTTTACACGCTCCTCCATCCTGCTGAGGCACCAGCGCACCCACACCGGTGAGCGCCCCTTCACCTGCGCCCAGTGCGGCAAGGGTTTCACCCGCTCCAGCAACCTGCTGTCCCACCAGCGCACACACACAGGCGAGAGGCCCTTTGGCTGCTCCAACTGCAGCAAGAGCTTTGTCTGGTTGTCGGGGCTGCTGGATCACCGGCGGGTGCACAGCAGTGAGCGACCCTTCACCTGCAGTGACTGCGGCAAGGGCTTCATCAACTCCACCAGGCTGCTGTCCCACCAGAAGGTGCACGCCGGCGACCGTCCCGTCCCCAGCCCGGTGTGTGGAGAGCGTTTTGCGTGTGGAGAGCGTGTGGAGGGCAAACGGCTGCTCCCACTGCGGCAAGCTTTTCTAGAGCGCACGGAGTCTGCGGGAGCAAATGCGGATACACACCGGAGAGAGACCCTTAGCGTGTGCTGAGTGTGGCAAGGCTGTGGCAGCACCAGCGTACTTCCAGCGGTGAGCGTCCATTCACGTGCCCGTCCTGTGACAAGGGCTTCACCCGCCTTGACCACCTGCTGGTGCACCAGCGATTCCACACCGGCCAGCGCCCCTTCAACTACCACCTGTGGCAAGGCCTTTGCCCGCTCCTCCAGCCTGCTGGCACACCACCACGTGGATAGGTGCTGTTTAAATGGACACAAAATGCTGGAAGGAATGGAGAACGTTTCTGGTCGAGACCCTCTTCAGTCTCGACCAGTAATGTCACTCATTCCTTCTCTCCAGAGATGCTGCCTGTCCCACCGAGTTTCTCCAGCATTTTGTGTCCTTTTTTGTAAACCAGCATCTGCAGTTCCTTGTTTATTTATTTATTCATTTTTTAATTATTTTTTTAAAGCAATTGTACAAGTAGAAAGCAATTGGCATAATAATTATACAATTTCCATACAGCTTCATTTATAACATTTTATAAACTGATAAATGAATCGGAAAAGAAAAGTTAAAAGGAAAAAATGAAGAAAAAGAGAGAAAAAACCCCCGAACTGCCAAAAAAGTGAGAGAGAAAAAAGAGAAAAGAAAAATGGAGATATGTCCCACTATCCTTCCCTACCCCACTCACCTAACCCAAGCATTGGTTTTAAATTTGTGTTCAACCATTCTATTGTTGAAGAAATTTAATGAAATGAGACCGTGTTTTGGAAAATTGGTCTTATTAATCAGCCAAAACCATATAACCATATAACAATTACAGCACGGGAACAGGCCCTCTCGGCCCTTCCAGTCCGTGCCGATCATTTGTTTTCCCCTAATCCCATCTACCTGCACTCAGACCATACCCCTCCAGTCCCTTCCCGTCCATATACCTATCCACTTTACTTTTAAATGTTAAAATCGATCCTGCCTCCACCACTTCTGCTGGAAGCTCATTCCACACAGCCACCACCCTCTGAGTAAAGAAGTTCCCCCTCACGTTACCCCTAAACTTCCGTCCCTTAATTCGCATGTCATGCCCTCTTGTTTGAATGTTCCCTACCCTTAATGGGAAAAGCTTATCCAAAAAACAAGCCTTATTTTTTCTAAATGTAGTGTCTCGGTCATTTCTGTGATCCACAACTTCACTATGGGAACTGTTATCTTTTTCCAGAATGTAAGTATAAGTTTTTTCGCTGTTATTAAGTCGTAGTCAAGGAAACATCTTTGGAATGTCGTTAACTTAGGGCAGCCCTCTAACATTCCTAATATTATTAGTTTTGCATCTGACATCAGGCAGCATCTCTGGAGAAAAGGAACGTGACGTTTGTGTCGACGGCGGCAACAGCTGTAGTGCGGGTCGAAGGAACTAGCGGGTCAAAGATACTAGATGCGGGGCGACGGAGAATCGGAGCGAATGACAGGCCCCGCGTAACGACAGCGGGTCCTTCTCCCGTAACCCGCCCGTCCTGATAACGGCTGCTGCTTGCCACTGCCAGCGGTGCTTTCAAAACAAACCCTCCTGCACACCGAGGCTGGGAGGAGGGAGGGATAGCGGGTGAGCGGGCCCCTTCCGCCATCTGAAGCGTCTGCACCGCTCGGCCCCGCACCTTCCTGTTGGCTGGCAGAGGAGGGGAGGCAGTGGCAAGGAGCTTCCAACTGCCTCCCTCTTTGGCGGTGGACAGGTAAGGAAAGGCAGTGGGGCAATGATGCTAGTGTTGTCTGAGTAGCGCTGACCTACCTTCCTCCCCACTGCCTCTCTCTCCCTCTCCCCGTCTGTCTCTCCCTCTCCGTTTGTCCCTCTCCCTCTCTTTCTGTCCCTCCCTCCCTCTGTCTGTCCCTCTCCCTCTGTCCCTCTCCTTCTGTCTCTCTCTCTCCCTCTGTCTCTCCCTCTCCTTCTGTCTCTCCCTCAGTCTCTCCCGCTGTGCCCCCCTCTGTCACTCCCCCCCTCCGCTGTCTCTCTCCCCGTCTCTCTCTCCCCATCTGTCTCTCGTCTGTCTGTCTGTCTCTGTCTGTCTGTCTGTCTGTCTGTGTCTGTGTCTGTCTGTGTCACTGCTACCGTTGACATGTTATTACGGAATTCATTTTACAGGCAAATCAATGTTCTTAATATGGAGTATCAGTACAGTAGTTATTTAATGAAAACATTCACTATACGTTGGATTTATCCAGATTTTACTTTTACGGTTGGTCATATACATCTTCAATCTGAATGTCCGGTAATGTGGCTTTTTGACACCATTAAACATATTACCAAAAGAACATTTGCTGCAGTTATGTCCTTTGACCATCTCTTGTCAGTTAGTGTGATGTTTAAACTGTCAGATGGGTATAGTTGGTTTTAACAGCTATTATCATAAAATATAGTTTTGATATTTCCTTGCAACCTGTATATTTTGTTGTGGATAAATTATGTGGGAAGTGAGAGTGTTTCTGTACCAATAGCAATAATGACTTGTGCTATGGCCATGTCATGATAATTTTCAGTCCTTCACAGAGAACATGCTTGCATCAATCTGTAGTGTGCATGGTTAAGCATATATGTCACCATGGTCCAGGATTTATTGATAATAGAAATTGCATTAATTGCAACGTGTAAAATGAGTTGAGATACTGTATTATAATTTTGCTGCATGTCATTGTGGTATATACCATGCCTTGATTTGTGAATATGTTTAGTTTGTGACTTTATTTGAAGCAGAAATAATACGTGAATGCTTCATTGAGCATAATTCCGACTGGTAACTAAGCATTTCGTCCAAGCACATTATCGCACACGTCATTTAAGCCGTCTTAAATGACCCCCTAAACTGTAATTTGGCAACCTAAAAAACTGCCTATGTTGCCCGGCTGACAACAGGGAAAAAAAGTTAAGTGAGAGCCCTGATCTGACCAATGTCCCTTAAAGCTGCACATATACATTCCTCTCTCCTTATCTCACACCCCTTTATCTCCTTATTTTCTCTCGACTCAATTACTTCACTCATCTGCCAATCACCCCCTCATCTGTTAACATAGTGTCAGTGTGAAGAAGGGTTCCGACCCAAAATGTCACCTATCCATGTTCTCCACAGATACTGCCTGACCCTCCGAGTTACTCCAACACTCTGAAACGTTACCTACCCACGTTCTCCACAGATGCTGCCTGACGCTCCGAGTTCTTTAGCAACTTGTCAGTTTCTTTGTTGAACTAAATTAAGGCGCATGTTGCAATCAAAAGCGCTTGAACAATGGGTTGGGAAGAAAGCCAAACTGTAAGAAAGAGGACTCTGAAACGTTATCTATCCATGTTCTCCAAACAGATGCCGCCTGACCTGCCGAGTTACCCCAGCACTTTGTGTTAGAGTCATACAGTAATACAGTCTGCAAACAGGCTCTCCAAACCACACCGACCAACATGTCCCAGCTACATTAGTCCCACCTGCCTGCGTTTGATTCGTATCCCTCTAAACCTGTCCTATTCATGTACCTGTCCTATCCATGTACGTCCTATCCATGTACCTGTCTAACTGTTCCTTAAACATTGGGATTGTCCCTGCCTCAAGTACCTCCTCCATCAGCTCGTTCCATACACCCACCACCCTTTGTGTAAAAAAGTTACGCCTCAGATTCCTATTAAATGTTTTCCTCTTCACCTTGAACCCATGTCCTCTGGTCCTCGATTCACCTACTCTGGGCAAGGGATACTGTGCATCTATGCAAAATTCCAGCATCTACAGTTGTGTCCCTCACCTATATCCACCTATCATTTCTGAAGAAGGGTCTCAACTTGAAATGTCACCCATTCCTTATCTCTAGAGATGCTGTCAATAGACAATAGATAATAGGTGTAGGAGTAGGCCCTAGGGCCCGCAGAGCCAGATTTAGATGAAGAGAGGACCTAGGCCATTCCACTTGTGGAATCCCCCATCCCCCCCGACTAGAGGAAGATGGAAGAGTCCACTAGATTGACACCGATTCGCAGCCCAGCGTGGCCAATGAGGTAAGGGGCTGGAAAGCTGCGCTTTTTATTGATTTATTTATTTATTTATTGCCAGTGCTAGTGTCGAGTTATCGGCTTAAAACACTATTATTCCGAAATGGAGGGCAAGAAAACATTACTGAAGGGTTGTTTAGATACTACAGTGACAGCATATGTAAGAAAGGCCTACGACAGAGTCAAAAATATACAGCTAGCAGGGCTCTCACTTAACTTTTTTTCTCTGTTGTCAGCCGGGCAGCTTGGGCAGCTTTTTATGTTGCCAAATGACAGTTTAGGTGGTCATTTAGGACGGCTTGCATGACGTGTGCGACAATGTGCTCGGACAAAGTACGTAGATATCAGTCGGAATTATGCACAATGAAGCATTCACATATTATTTCTGCTTCAAATGTCACAAACTAAACATATTCACCAATCAAGACATGATATGTACCCCAATGACATGCAGCAAAATTATAATACAGTATTTCAACTCTTTTCACACGTTGCAATGAATGCAATTTCTACTATTTCTTTCCAGCTCCAAACAAAAATGTGGTTGGATTATTCAATGATTGATCAACCTCGGTGAGACCAAGCGCAGGCTTGGCGAACGCTTCGCACAACGCCCCCACTCAGTTTGCAATAACCAACCTGATCTCCCGGTGGCTCAACACTTCAACTCCCTCTCCCATTCCAAATCCGATCTTTCTGTCCTGGGCCTCCTCCATGGCCACAGTGAGGCCCAATGCACATCGGAGGAGCAGCACGTCATATTTGCTTGGGTAGTTTACACCCCAGCGGTATAAAATGTGGCTTAACCATATAACCATATAACAATTACAGCACGGAAACAGGCCCTCTAGGCCCTTCCAGTCCGTGCCGACCATTTGTTTTCCCCTAGTCCCATCTACCTGCTCCATTCCCTCCATACCCCTCCATTCCCTTCACGTCCATATACCTATCCACTTTACTTTTAAATGTTAAAATCGATCCTGCCTCCACCACTTCTGCTGGAGGCTCATTCCACACAGCCACCACCCTCTGAGTAAAGAAGTTCCCCCTCACGTTACCCCTAAACTTCTGACCCTTAATTCTCATGTCATGCCCTCTTGTTTGAATCTTCCCTACCCTCAATGGGAAAAACGTATCCACGTCTACTCTGTCTATCCCTTTCATCATTTTAAAGACCTCAATCAAGTCCCCGCTTAACCTTCTGAATAAAGACCTAACTTGTTCAACCTTTCTCCGTAACAGAGTTGCTGGAACCCTGGCAACATTCTAGTAAATCTCCACTGTACTCTCTCTATTTTGTTGACATCCTTCCTATAATTAGGCGACCAAAATTGTACACCATACTCCAGAATTGGTCTTACCAATGCCTTGTACAATTTTAACATTACTTCCCTACTCCTATATTCAATGCTCTGATTTATAAAGGCCAGCACACCAAAGGCTTTCTTTACCACCCTATCTACATGCGATTCCACCTTCAGGGAACTATGCACAGTTATTCCTAGATCCCTCTGTTCCACAGCATTCCTCAATTCCCTACCATTTACCATGTACTTCCTATTTTGATTTGGCCTGCCAAGATGTAGCACTTCACACTTAACAGCATTAAACTCCATCTGCCATCTTTCAGCCCACTTTTCCAAATGGCCCAAATCTCTCTGTAGACTTTGAAAATCTACATTATTATCCACAACACCACCTATCTTAGTATCATCTGCATACTTACTTATCCAATTTTCCACCCCATCCCTGGATGTTCAGCTCCCAGCCTTGGTCACCCTGGAGCCATGTCTCCGTGATCCCAACTATATCATAATTATTAATAGCTATCTGCACATTCAACTCATCCACCTTATTACGAATGCTCCTCGCATTGAGACACAAAGCCTTCAGGCTTGTTTTTACAACGCTCTTTTACAATTATGTTGAAAAGTGGCCCTTTTTGATTTTTGCCCTGGATTTGTCTGCCTGCCACTTTTCACCTTGCTACCTATTGCTCCTATCCTCATTTTACACCCCTCTGTCTCTCTGCTCACACATTTAAGAAACCCTCCACCTCTTAAAACCCTGCCTTCCGCAAAGACCGCTCCCTTCGCAACTCCCTTGTCAATTCTTCCCTCCCCTCCCGCTCTACCCCTTCCCCGGGCACTCTCCCTTGCAACTGCAAGAAATGCTACACTTGTCACTTCACCTCCCCCCTCCACTCCTTTCAGGGACCCAAGCAGTGCTTCCAGGTCCGACAGAGGTTCACCTGCACCTCCTCCAACCGCATCTACTGCATACGCTGCTCCAGATGCCAGATGATCTATATCGGTGAGACCAAGCGGAGGCTTGGCGATCGTTTCGCCGAACACCTCCGCTCGGTCCGCAATAACCAAGCCAACCTCCCGGTGGCTCAGCACTTAAACTCCCCCTCCCATTCCGTATCCGACCTCTCGGTCCTGGGCCTCCTCCACGGCCAGAGTGAGCAACACCGCAAGTTGGAGGAACAGCACCTCATATTCCGCTTGGGGAGTCTGCATCCTCTGGGCTTGAACATTGAATTTTCTCAATTCTGTTAACCCTTGCTGTCTCCTCCCCTTTCCACCTCTCCCTCAGCCCTCGGGCCCTGGCATTCCCTCTATCTCTATCTCTCTCCCCCACCCTAGTCGCACTAGCTTCTCATTTTCACACCACAAACAGCTTACAATGGCTTGTTCCCTTTATCATTGATACTTTTTTGCATATCTCTCATTCATTGTTCTTTATCTCTCCACATCACCGTCTATATCTCTCGTTTCCCTGATCCCTGACCAGTCTGAAGAAGGGTCTCGACCCGAAACGTCGCCTATCTCCTTCGCTCCTTAGATGCTGCTGCACCTGCTGAGTTTCTCCAGCCTTTTGTGTACCTTCCACTTCTTATTCTCCGTTTATTATTTTTTCTTCTTTCCCCCCTACGTGTTGTGTCTGACTGCTTCTTTTCTCTGCCTCCTGCCTCACAAACGGACTACTTGCTTTCTCTAGTTGAGTCCCTCCCCCCAACTGATCTAATTTAAAATCTCCCAGCCACGAGAGAAACATAGAAACATGGAAATATATCGTAATTCGTCGAAATTCAGATCTATAATAAAGCGGGGAATTTTCACTGGCGGGTGTGTGGTCCGGGTAACCTGATTAAAAGAGGGGGAAGGGGAAGACCCATCACTACTGATGGATCTTCCCTTTGGGGGGGGTGCACTAGGACCCAATAGAGTCATCACTACGGATGGGTCTTCCCTGTAGGGGGGAGCCCTAGGACGCAGCAGAGTCATCACTACTCATGGGCCTTCCCTGTAGGGGGGCGGGAGGAGCACCAGGACCCAGCAGTCATCATTACTGATGGGTCTTCCCTGTAGGAGGGGGGGTCACTGGGACCCAGCAGAGTCACCACTACTGATGGCTCGTCCCTGTAGGAGGGGGGGCACTGGGACCCAGCAGAGTCAGCCCACGTGCTGCCTGCAAGGTGGAGGTTGTGGGCCTGGTGCTGAGGCGGGATCTCTGGTGGGGTGATGACTCTGGCCTGCTGGTGGCCGGTGGAGAGGCGAGGGTCGGCGGAGTCGTTGGTGGTGGCCCGTGGGGAGCTGGAGTAGAGATACGGGCAGCAGCATTGGTGGCCCCGGAGAGACAATGATGGTCGGCTGTGGTGGCCCCGCCCGGGGAGGCGGTGAGGGTCGGCAGCTGTGGCTGTTTCAGTGGCCGGGGTGTGGGTGTCTGAATGGGTGTGTGTTAGTGGGAGGATGAATTTTGTAAATGCACAGTTAAAGCCATTCAGGGACTTAATATTCAGGGTCTTAATATTCAGGGTTATACATCCTACAGAAAGGTCAGGCAGGTGGGCAGAGGAGGGGGGGGGGGGTAGCTCTGCTAGTGAGGGATGGAATTTAGTCCCTTGCGAGGGAAGACATGCAGACTGACGAGGTAGAGTCATTGTGGATTGAGTTGAGGCAAGAAGACACTAATTGGTGTTATTTACAGACCCCCAAATAGTAGCCCGGATGTAGGGTGTAAGTTGCAGCAGGAGTTAAAACTGGCATGTAACAAAGGTAATGCCACTGTGGTGATGGGGTTTTCAATATGAAGGTAGACTGGGAAAATCATGTGGGTGCAGGGCCCCAAGAAAGAGAGTTTTTAGAATGCCTCCGAGATGGATTCTAAGAGCAGCTTGTAATGGAGCCGGCCAGAGAAAAGGCAATTCTGGATTTAGTGTTGGCCAATGAACCAGATATGATAAGAGAACTCGAGGTAAAGGAACCGCTTGGAGGTAGTGATCATAATATGAATTGTTTTAATCTGCAATTTGAGAAGGAGAACGTTAAATCGGAAATGGCAGTGATGCAGTTGAACAAAGGGGACTATGAAGGCATGAGATGGGAGCTGGCCAAAGTAGACTGGAAAGGAATCCTAGCAGGAATGACGGTGGAACAGCAATAGCAGGAATTTCTGGGCATAATCCGGAAGACGCAGGATAATTTTATTCCAAAAAGGAAGAAAGTTTCTAAGGGGAGTAGGAGGCAACCGTGGCTGACAATAGAAGTTAGGGATAGAATAAAGCTAAAAGAAAAGATGTATAACACAGCAAAGAGTAGCCGGAAGCCAGAGGATTATGAAACTTTCATTGGACAACAGAAGGAAACAAAACGGGCAATACGGGCTGAAAAGAAGAAGTAGGAGGGGAAGCGGACCAGGAATATAAAGAATGACAGTAAAAGCTTCTTTAGATATATTAAGGGAAATAGAGTAGCAAAGTCAAATGTGGGTCCTTTGAACGCAGACACGGGTGAAATAATTATGGGCAACAAGGAAATGGCAGAAGAGTTAAATAGGTACTTCGGATCTGTCTTCACTAAGGGGGACACAAACAATCTCCCAGATGTACTGGAGGATAGAGGATCTAAGGGGGTAGAGGAACTGAAAGAAATTTTCATTAGGCGAGAAATAGTAATGTGTAGGCTAATGGGACTGAAGGATAATAAATACCCCGGGCCTGATGGTCTGCATCCCAGGGTCCTCCGGGGGTGGCTCTAGAAATAGTGGATGCATTGGTGATCATTTTCCAATGTTCAATAGATTCAGGATCAGTTCCTGTGGATTGGAGGATAGCTAATGTTATCCCTTTTTTCAAGAAAGCAGCAAGAGAGAAAACGGGGAATTACAGACCAGTTAGCCTGACTTCGGTGGTGGGAAAGATGCTGGAGTCAATTATTAAAGAGGTAATAATGGAGCATTTGGATAGCACTAAAAGGATTAGTCCAAGTCAACATGGATTTAAGAAAAGGAAATCGTGCTTGACTAATCTTCTGGAATTTTTTGAGGATGTGACAAGTAAAATGGATGAAGGGGTGCCAGTGGTTGTAGTGTATCTAGACTTTCAGAAAGCCTTTGATAAGGTCCCGCACGGGAGACTGGTGACGAAAATTAGAGCACATGGTATTGGGGGTATGGTGTTGACATGGAGAGAAAATTGGTTGGCACACTGGAAGCAAAGAGAAGGAGTGAATGGGTCCTTTTCAAAATGGCAGGCAGTGGCGAGCGGAGTGCCGCAAGGCTCGGTGTTGGGGCCGCATCTGTTTACCAGATATATTAATGATTTGGAAGAGGGAATTAGGAGCAACACTAGCAAGTTTGCGGATGACACAAAGCTGGGTGGCAGTGTGAACTGTGAAGAGGATGTAAGGAGGTTTTAGGGGGGCCTGGACAGGTTGAGTGAGTGGGCAGATGCGTGGCAGATGCAGTATAATATAGATAAATGTGAGGTTATCCACTTTGGCGGCAAAAACAAGGGGGCAGATTATTATCCCAATGGGGTAGGTTAGGTAAGGGGGAGGTACAGCGAGACCTGGGTGTCCTTGTACACCAGTCACTGAAAGTTGGTGTGCAGGTACAGCAGGCAATGAAGAAAAGTAATGGAAAAGTAATGGCCTTCATAACAAGAGGATTTCAGTACAGAAGTAAAGAGGTTCTTCTGCAGTTGTGTAGGGCTCTGGTGAGACCACATCTGGAGTATTGTGATTGAGGCAGTGCAGCGTAGGTTCACGAGATTGATACCTGGGATGGCGGGACTGTCATATGAGGAAAGATTGAAAAGACTAGGCTTGTATTCACTGGAGTTTAGAAGGATGAGGGGGATCTTATAGAAACATATAAAATTATAAAAGGACTGGACAAGCTAGATGCAAGAAAAATGTTCCCAATGTTGGGTGAGTCCAGAACCAGGGGCCAACCTCACAGAGGGCAATGGAGGCCAAATCACTGGATGGATTTAAGAGAGAGTTGGATAGAGCTCTAGGGGCTAGTGGAGTCAAGGGATATGGGGAGAAGGCAGACACGGGTTATTGATAGCGGACGATCAGCCATGATCACAATGATTGGCGGTGCTGGCTCGAAGGGCATAAAGGCCTCCTCCTGCACCTATTTTTTATGTTTCTATGTATTCATTGGAGTTTAGAAGGATGAGGGGATATCTTATAAAAACTTATAAAAAGACTGGCAAGCTAGATGCAGGAAAAATGTTCCCAATGTTGGGCGAGTCCAGAACCAGGGGCCTAGATTAAAGGGGAGGCCATTTAAGACTGAGGTGAGAAAAAACGTTTTCACCTAGAGAGTTGTGAATTTCTGGAATTCCCTGCCACAGAGGGCAGTGGAGGCAAAATCACTGGATGGATTTAAGAGAGAGTTAGATAGATCTCCAGGGGCTAAAGGAATCAAGGGATATGGGGGAAGGCAGGCACAGATTGGGGACAATCAGCCATGATCACAATGAATGGCAGTGCTCGCTAGAAGGGCCAAATGGCCTCCTGCACCTATTTTCATTGTTTCTATGTTAAAGCTTGGGAATCACTTTCAATTTATTGAAAGTGCAGGTGTCCCCTGAACCCCCACTGAGGGAGGGGCCTAACCGCCCTCATGGACCCCCGGCTAATACTTCCTACATTTTGCTGGAGGTGAATATCATATAATCATATATAATCATATAACAATTACAACACAGAAACAGGCCATCTCAGCCCTTCTAGTCCGTAATTGCTAAGTTTATTCTTTGAACCCTTTTTAAACAATGGAACAACATGCGCAGTACGCCAATCCTCCGGCACTATTCCTGTTTCTAATGACATTTGAAATATTTCCGTCATAGCCCCTGCTATTTCTACAAACTTCCCTCAATGTCCTAGGGAATATCCTGTCATGAACTGGAGATTAACTACTTTTATATTTTTCAAAAGTGTCAGCACTTCCTCTTCTTTGATCCTCATAGTTTCCATAACTACCCTACTTGTTTCCCTTACCTCCCATAATTCAATATCCTTCCCCTTGGTGAATACCGAAGAAAAGAAATTGTTCAATATCTCCCCCATCTCTTTTGGCTCTGCACATAGCTGTCCACTCTGACACTCTAATGGACCAATATTACCCCTCGATATCCTTTTGCTATTAATATAGCTGTAGAAACCCTTTGGATTTAATTTCACCTTACTTGCCAAAGCAACGTCATATCTTCTTTTAGCTTTTCTAATTTATTTCTTAAGATTCTTTTTACATTCATTATACTTCAAGCACCTCATTTACTCCATGCTGCCTATATTTATTCTAGATCTCTTCTTTTACCGAACCAAGTGTCCAATTTCCCTTGAAAACCATGCCTCTTTCCAATTATGACTCTTTCCTTTCAACCGAACAGGGGCATAAAGATTCTGTACTGTTAAAATGTCACCTTTAAATGTCCTCCATTTCTCTACTACATTCTTCCCATAAAGCAAAATGTCCCAATTCACTCTTTTTAAATCCTTTCGCATCTCCTCAAAGTTAGCCTTTCTCCAATCAAAAATCTCAACCCTTGGTCCAGTTCTGACCTTCTCCATAATTGTATTGAAACTAATAGCATTGTGACCCGAAGTGCTCCCAACACATACCTCTGTCACCTGACCTGTCTCATTTCCAAACAGGAGGTCCAGCACTGCCCCTTCTCTAGTAGGTACCTCTATGTAATGCTGCAAAAAACGATCCTGCACACATTTTACAAATTCCAAACCATCCAGCCCTTTTACAGAATGTGTTTCCCAGTCTATGTGTGGAAATTTGAAATCTCCCACAATCACTACCTTATGCTTGCTACTAATATCTGCTATCTCCTTACATATTTGCTCTTCCAATTCTCGCTCCCCATTAGGCGGTCTACAATACACCCCTATAAGTGTTGCTACACCTTTCCCATTTCCCAGTTCCACCCAAATAGCCTCCTTAGACGAGCCCTCTAATCTATCCTGCCAAAGCACTGCTGTAACATCTTCCCTGACAAGCAATGCAACACCTCCACCTCTTGCCCCACAAATTCTATCACACCTGAAGCCTGAAATAACGAAATCCTGGAATATTTAGTTTCCAATCACAGCCATCCTGCAACCATGTTTCACTAATCCCCACAACATCATACTTCAAGGTGTCAATCCAGGCTCTAAGCTCATCCACCTTTCTTACAATGCTTCTAGCATTAGAAACATAGAAACATAGAAATTAGGTGCAGGAGCAGGCCATTCGGCCCTTCGAGCCTGCACCGCCATTCAATATTATCATGGCTGATCATCCAACTCAGTATCCTGTACCTGCCTTCTCCCCATACCCCCTGATCCCTTCAGCCACAAGGGCCACATCCAACTCCCTCTTAAATATGGCCAATGAACTGGCCTCGACTACCTTCTGTGGCAGAGAATTCCACAGATACACCACTCTGTGTGAAAAACGATTTTCTCATCTCGGTCAAAAAAGACCTCCCCCTTATCCTTAAACTGTGACCCCTTGTCCTGGACTTCCCCAACATTGGGAACAATCATCCTGCATCTAGCCTGTCCAACCCCTTAAGAATTTTGTAAGTCTCTATGAGATCACCCCTCAATCTTCTAAATTCCAGCGAGTACAAGTCAAGTCTATCCAGTCTTTCTTCATATGGAAGTCATGCCATCCCAGGAATCAGTCTGGTGAACCTTCTCTGTACTCCCTCTATGGCAAGAATGTCTTTCCTCAGATTAGGAGACCAAAACTGTATGCAACACTCCAGGTGTGGCCTCACCAAGGCCCTGTACAACTGCAGTAGAACCTCCCTGCTCTTGTACTCAAATCCTTTTGCTATGATTGCCAACATACCATTCGCTTTCTTCACAGCCTGCTGCACCTGCATGCCTACTTTCAATGACTGGTGTACCATGACACCCAGGTTTCACTGCATCTCCACTTTTCCTAATCGGTCACCATTCAAATAATAGTCTACCTTCCTGTTTTTGCCACCAAAGTGGATAACCTCACATTTATCCACATTATACTGCATCTGCCATGCATTTGCCCACTCAACCAGTCTATCCAAGTCATCCTGCAGCCTCCTAGCATCCTCCTCACAGCTAACACTGCCCCCCAGCTTCGTGTCATCCGCAAACTTCGAGATGTTGCATTTAATTCCCTCGTCCAAATCATTAATGTATATATGGGGTCCCAGCACTGAGCCTTGCGGCACCCCACTAGTCACTGTCTGCATTCCTGAAAAGGACCCGTTCACTTCTACTCTTTGCTTCCTGTCTGCCAGCCAGTTCTCTATCCACATCAATACTGAACCACCAATACCATGAGCTTTAAGTTTGTATACCAATCTCTTGTGTGGGACCTTGTCGAAAGCCCTCTGAAAGTCCAGATACAACACATCCACTGCTTCTCCCTTATCCATTCTACTAGTTACATCCTCAAAAAATTCAATAAGATTCGTCAGACATGATTTACCCTTCGTAAATCCATGCTGACTTTGCCCAATGATTTCACCACTTTCCAAATGCGCTGCTATCCCATCTTTAGTAAGTGACTAGCAGTTTCCCCACTACCGATGTTAGACTAACTGGTCTGTAATTCCCCGTTTTCTCTCTCCCTCCCTTTTTAAAAAGTGGGGTTAAATTAGCTACCCTCCAATCCTGAATCTAAAGAGTTTTGAAAAATTATCACTAAGGCATCTGCTATTTCTGGGGCTACTTCCTTAAGTACCCTGGGATGCATCCTATCTGGCCCTGGGGATTTATCGGCCTTTAATCCATTCAATTTACCTAACACCACTTTCCGGCTAACCTGGATTTCACTCATTTCCTCCATCTCATTTGACCCGTGATCCCCTGCTATTTCCGGCAAATTATTTACGTCTTCCTTAGTGAAGACAGAATCAAAGTAGTTATCAATTGGTCTGCCATGTTCTTGTTCCCCATGATCAATTCACCCGTTTCTGACTGCAAGGGACCTACATTTGTTTTAACTAATCTTTTGCGCTTCACATATCGATAAAAACTTTTGCAGTCAGTTTTTATGTTTCCTGCCAGTTTTCTTTCATACTCCATTTTCCCTTTCCTAATTAAGCCCTTTGTCCTCCTCTGTTGGTCTCTGAATTTCTCCCAGTCCTCTGGTAGGCTGCTTTTTCTGGCTAATTTGTACACTAATTTTTCTTTGATACTATCCCTGATTTCCCTCGTTATCCACGGATGCGCCACCTTCCCTGATTTATTCTTTTGCCATACTGGGATGAACAATTGTTGTAGTTAATCCATGCAGTCTTTAAATGCCTTCCATTGCATATCCACCGTCAACCCTTCAAGAATCAATTGCCAGTCCATCTTGGCCAATTCACGTCTCATACCCTCAAAGTTACCTTTCTTTAAGTTCTGGACCCATGTTTCTGAATTAACAATGTCGCTCTCCATCCTAATGAAGAACTCAACCATATTATGGTCACTCTTGCCCAAGGGGCCACGTACAACAAGGCTGCTAACTAACCCTTCCTCATTACTCAATATCCAGTCTAGAATAGCCTGCTCTCTCGTTGGTTCCTCCACATGTTGGTTTAGAAAACTATGCCGCATACATTCCAAGAAATCCTCTTCCTCAGCACCCCTGCCAATTTGATTCACCCAATCTATATGTAGATTGAAGTCACCCATTATAACGGTTTTACCTTCGTTGCACACATTTCTAATTTCCTGTTTGATGCCATCCCCAACTCCACTACTACTGTTAGGTGGCCTGTACACAACACCCACTAGCGTTTTCTGCCCCTTAGTGTTTCGGAGCTCCACCCATATCGATTCCACATCCTCCAAGCTAATGTCATTCCTTTCTATTGCGTTAATCTCCTCTCTAACCAGCAACACTACCCCACCTCATTTTCCTCTCTGTCTATCCTTCCTGAATATTGAATATCCCTGGATGTTCAGCTCCCAGCCTTGGTCACCCTTGGTCTCCGTGATCCCAACTATATCATAATTTTTAATAGCTATCTGCACATTCAACTCATCCACCTTATTACGAATGCTCCTCGCATTGAGACACAAGGCCTTCAGGCTTGTTTTTAAAACACTTGGCCCTTTTACAATTATGTTTAAAAGTGGCCCTTTTAGATTTTTGCCCTGGATTTGTCTGCCTGCCACTTTTCACCTTGCTCCCTATTGCCCCTATCCTCATTCTACACCCCTCTGTCTCTCTGTTCACACATTTAAGAAACCCTCCACTTCTTATTCTCCATTTGTTATTTATTTCTTCTTTCCTCCCTACGTGTTGCGTCTGACTGCTTCTCTTCTCTGCCTCCTGCCTCACAAACGGACTACTTGCCTTCTCTATTTGAGTCCCTCCCCCCAACCGATCTAGTTTAACGTCTCCCCAGTAGCCTTTGCAAATCTCCCCGCCAGGATATTGGTTCCCCTCGGGTTCAAGTGCAACCCGTCCTTTTTGTACAGGTCACACCTTCCCCAAAAGAGGTCCCAATGATCCAGAAACTTGAATATCTGCGCTCTGCACCAGTCCTTTAGCCACGCATTTATCCTCCACCTTGCTCCATTCCTACTCTCATTGTCGCGTGGCACAGGCAGTAATCCTGAGATTGTTACCATTGCGGTCCTTCTCCTTAAAACTCTTCCTAACTCCCAAAATTCTCCTTTCAGGACCTCCTCTCTTTTTCTACCTATGTCATTGGTACCTATATGTACCACGACCTCTGGCTCCTCTCCCTCCCATTTCAAGATATCTTGGACACGTTCAGTCACATCCCGGACCCTGGCACCAGGGAGGCAAACTACCATCCGGGTCTCCTGACTGCGTCCACAGAATCGCCTATCTGACCCCCTAACTATAGAGTCCCCTATTACTGCTGCCCTCCTCTTCTTTTCCTTACCCTTCTGAGCAACAGGGCCGGTCTTTGTACCAGAGGCCCGGTCGCTGTTGCTACCCCCAGGTAGGCTGTGCCCCTTAACAGTACTCAAACAGGAGTACTTATTGCCAAGGTGTACAGCCACTGGGGTACTCTCTAGTCCCTGCCTCTGCCCCTTGCCTCTCCTAACCATGACCCACTTTTCTGCCTCCTGTGGTTTTGGAGTGACCACCTGTCTGTAGCTGCTCTCTATGGCTTCCTCACTCTCCCTGACCAGACGGAGGTCATCGAGCTGCTGCTCCAGATACCGAATACGGTCCATTTGGAACGCCATCTTGACGCACCTGGCACAGATGTGGACGTCTGGAGAGCTATCTGACTGCATGACCTCCCACATCTGACATCCAGAACAGTAAACTGCCCTGGCACTCATCCTCCCCCTTACCCTGGATACAATACAATATACAATACAATGCAAAGCAAGGATTTTAGCTGAAAGAAATCAGCAGGGATCTGACTGCAATCAGCTGCTCCCTCGAGTCGTCTTACACCAATCAGCGCTTTCCTCAACTGCGAGCTGCGAATGGAACGTTCCGGATTAGGGCTCCTCCCACTGCAACCGCTCCTGGGCCTCTGTCTATATATAATCTGTATTATATGTATATTTATTATTTTTATTAAACACAAACATTATCCTTTAAACTTTACTACTAAATACTGAACCCCTAACTCCCAGAATCCTTAACTCCCAGTTAATGTATTGATGAAATGTAAAAATGTAAACCCCGGGTTGCACCCTATCAGCTGCTTCCTCTGGTCCTCTTCAACCAATCAGAAGCTTCTGCCAGATTCCCTCTCTGGAAGATGTAATGTTGCAGATTTCAGTCTCACAGCGCAGGTAACTCCACCCTCTCACACCAGCGGCTCCCCTTGCCTCTCCCAACGGCTCTTACACATTTAAGAAACATATTCTCTGTTTATTATCTCTTCTACTTTCTCCCGTACATGTTGGGTCTGAGAGCTTCTCTTCTCTGCCTGCCTCACACACTGTCTAATAGCTTTCTCTATTTGAGTCCCTCCCCCAAACCATTCTAGTTTAAAGTCTCCCCAGTAGCCTTTGCAAATCTCCCCGTCAGGATATTGGTTCAAGTGCAACCCATGCTTTTTGTACAGGTCACACCTTCCCCAAAAGAGGTCCCAATGATCCAGAAACTTGAATCCCTGCCCTCTGCACCCAGCCCCTCAGCCATGCATTTATCCTCCACCTCACTCCATTCCTACTCTCACTGTCGCGTGGCACAGGCAGTAATCCTGAGATTGTTACTTTTGCGGTCCTTCTCCTTATCTCTCTTCCTAACTCCCTAAATTCTCCTTTCAGGACCTCTTCTCCTTTTCTACCTATGTCATTGGTACCTATATGTACTACGACCTCCCAGACCATGGCACCAGGGAGGCAAACTACCATTCGGGTCTCCTGACTGCATCCACAGAATTGCCTGTCTGACCCCCTAACTATAGGGTCCCCTATTACTATTGCCCTCCTCTTCCTTCCCCTACCCTTCTGAGCAACAGGGCCGGTCTCTGTGCCGGAGGCCTGGCCGCTGTCGCTAACCCCAGGTGGGCTGTCCCCCCCAACAGTACTCAAACCGGAGTACTTATTGCCAAGGTGTACAGCCACCGGGGTACTCTCTAGTCCCTGCCTCTGCCCCTTGCCCCTCCTAACCGTGACACACTTGTCTGCCTCCCGTGGTTTTGGAGTGAGCACCTCTCTATAACTCCTCTCTACGACCTCCTCACTCTCCCTGACCAGATGGAGGTCATCAAGCTGCTGCTCCAGGTTCCTAATACAGTCCCTTAGGAGCCCAGTCTCGACACACCTGGTGCAGATGTGTCTGGAGGGCTATCCGACTCCATGACCTCCCACATCTGACATCCAGAACAGTAAACTGCCCTGGGTCTCATACTCCATCTTACCCTTGATACAACACAAAATACAATACAAACTACCGGAAGAAATCATCAGGGATCTGACTGCCAATCAGCTGCTTACTCTAGTCCACTTCCTTGAATGGAACGTTACAGATTTGGAACATTACAGATTTTGGCTCCTCCCTCGCCAACAGCACCTGGGCCTCTGAAAAAACAAAGCCCCGCGCTGGGTTTTTTCACTCACCGTTCGGACATCGTTCCTCCCTCACCAACGACTCCTGGGCCTTTGAAAACACAAAGCCCCGGGCTGGGTTTTTACACTCACCACTCGGACGATGCTCCTCCCTCGCCAACGGCTCCTGGGCACAATGGGGCATTACCCTCATTTCAAATAACGCTAAGGGTAATACTTTAATCCATGTCTGTTCCATTTCTCGCAATAGCTTGGTAATCATGTTTTTCAACTACTGTAGCGACAGAGCGTCAGGTATATGGGTGTAACTACCGGAACTGCTACAGGCAATGGTGCCATCACTGCCGGTGGGGAATAGGGAGGTGGGCACCTCCCGGAATTTTCCAAATCTTCATCTTCACTGTGAGATACGCTTTGTGCTCACAATCACTGCTCAAAGACCAAATCGTGGAAGCAAGATTCTTTATTTTCGAGTCTGCAGAACCGGGTGCCTCTCCAAGTTGAGACACCCCAAAGTCAGAGAAGTCATCCCCCTTTATACACATGATTTTACATTCAACCTCCCCTCCGGACCCTTCTCCAATCAGGGTCTGAGGTGCACAATCTGTAGGTACATCCCCCAGTACCTCCCACATCATACATTGCATGTTCATGGTAATGAGCAGTTTCTTGACCAGGGGTGTGTTGTAATATTCATTTATTTTATTAAGTATGCTCAGTTGTTCATGACCTATCCTAGTTTTACTCACCTCCAAGTGAACCCTCTCAGTTCTCCTATATCAGTACTAAAGCTAAGCTATAGTGACAAGGGTCCCATCTATCACTCCATTCTACTGATAGGGATCGCTCTACATCACTCCCTTCTACCGCTATACAATGCTATTACTTCTTACTCAAGGATGGGTCTGGTAACTTTTATACACAGCTGTGTCAGAACCCTCTCCCTGGCCCCTATCAGTTTGAATCCTCTTTAAAGCTCCTTACTATAATGGGGTTTAATCACTTTATCCCTCACAATCCTCCCTTTTTCTTTTGCTATGCATCTATTGATTAAACCTCAATTTCAAGTTCCCTTAACTCGAATTGACGTAACATTGTCCTAATCTTCTTTTCCTGTAGATCAAGGACCTCCCCTGGCCGCATTATCATTATTTTCTGTATTTCCCCTTTCTCTCCCATAGGCATGACTACAGCCTGCATCTGACATACTCCTTGTAATAAGTTCCCTAAAACAAGGGATGCAACAGGAGATAAAGATCAGTCCAGCCACTGCACATAGAAGCACGAGTCCCACCGTTCTCCACCATGTTCCTCCGAGGATGGAATCCCACCATTGGGTTCCCATAATCAAATTCCACTTTTGTATTGGAACATGTGCCAACTTACGGATCCCTTCTGATATGTCCATCACTGCCTGTCCATTATCATCGATGTTTAAACAGCAATTAGAGAGGTTGAATTTCCCGCATACCCCTCCTTCTTCTGCCAGGAGGTAATCTAGGGCCAACCGGTTCTGGTATATTGCTGCTCTCATCTGTGTCTGCTGCTTTGCCAGCATCTCCAGTGCCCCCGCAGTTTGGTTGGTAATTTCCTCCAGTACTGCCTGAAGTCTTATGATCCGGTTTAACATGTATACTGGGGTTCGGTAGCCCCAGGATCCATCCTGTGCCCAAGTGGCTGGTCCATAGTAGGAGATGATTCTTGCTGGTGGCCATTCATCATCTTCCCATTCTCCAATGTCTATTTTCCTCTTCTTCCGATATAGGTCGTCAAATACAGGTGTTCCTAGCGACCGCCCTTCTTCGGTGTTTAACAGAAAAAATCCTGGTTGTACCAGTCCAATAAAGCAAGTCCCGCTCCAATTTATCGGTAACACCGAGTATGCCTTGTATCCACATATCCATAACAGTCCTTCAGGGGCCGGTCCACTAGAGGTAACCTTGTTCCATATGTCTCGCAACACTGGGATTCCTTGATAAGGGTTGTTCCCGGTGCAGTTCCATAGTCCAGTCGATTCCATTCCATCGGTCTTCATCCAGATAGTGCAGTTTCTCCCGTATTTCTTAGTTGGATACCATTTAGGCTCCTCTGGCCACCACACTCGGGACTGATTTGACCACTGGGTGATGATGCACTGGCAGGGGCTGCTGCCTACTAGGACGGCATCCTTTGCCCAGGGCCTAGCGATACACTCAATCCCAACCACAGCGTCTGTCAGGACCCATGCCTGGGGATCTCGGTCTTGTCCAACTGTCAGGTTCCACTCCATCAGGTCCCATACTTCAACAATGGATCCTCTCCACGGCCAACGTGAACTCATCAGTGGTCCGCCACAGACCCAACAGTTAGTCACATTCAGGATTCCAGCTATCCGGAGGGCCAAGTCCACAAACAGGTTTTTTTCTCCTTCAGGGATCTCAATCTGCTTCTTTATTTCTTCGTACAGTGTCTGGTGCAATTGAGGCTGAGTAGGTGGGGGAGGGGGAGGCTTGGTGACTACTACTTCTGTAAACTCTTTTATTACTTCCTCTTTCATCTTATCTATTGTCCATCTTAAGACCTGGAAAGGGAAACCTAACTGTCCTGCCCTGGTTACACAAACCCATCTCTCTCCCTTTGGACAGGTAATGTACCCAAACCTCCCTATATACCCCCTATTCCCTACCATCAAATACTTCTTTCCCCCCTCTTCACAAATTGTTCTAGTCCTCAGGTTATAGCAAGCATCGTTCAGATGGGAATGATATGTAAATGATCTGGTTGTCCGCCCTCTGTATCTGATAGGATCATAACATTTATCACATTATTAATACTTTTTACCATAATTACATGCAAAGCAAACAATACCACGACTGCTCCTTTCATACTGTCAGTTATGTATTCAATTCTTTTTTTTTTTAAGTTAATGTTAGGGGTTTGTTTCCTGGCTTCACCATCCACTGTTCCTCCTCATCAGGGGCGGGTGGATCAACGGGTCCTTTAACCCGGATTGCGTGGGTCCACCCTTTTTCTTTTGTTCGTACTGCTGTCTCGGTTGTCAGTAATACTAGGTATGGGCCGGTCCACATCGGCTGGAGTTTCTCCTCCTTCCAATTCTTGACCAGTACCCAGTCGACGGCCTTTACAGCATGTATTGGAAAGTCGAGTGGTGGGCTTTGAGCCAATAGTCCTTTAGCTTTTAATTCTGTAAGGGAACGAGACACTGCCAGTAAATAGTTCCTCAAGAACACATCACTTCCCTCAAAGGTTGGTGTGCCTTCCACCTTCCCAAAATAAGGCAATCCAAACAACATTTCATAAGGAGACACCGCAATATCCTTTCGGGGTGCCGTCCGTATTCGTAATAAAGCAATTGGTAGACATTTAGTCCAGGGTAGCCCTGTCTCCTCCATTAATTTAGTTGTCTGAATTTTTAGAGTGGCATTCGTCCGTTCCACTCTCCCCGAACTCTGGGGGTGCCATGGAGTATGCAGCTTCCAGTTTATTCCCAAGGTGCAATGGATTAATAGGTGCACCTTAGAAGCAAAATGGGTTCCTCGATCTGAATCGATGGATTCAATGACTCCATACCGCGGGATGATCTGTCCCAGTAGTATCTTAGTGACCACCTGGGCAGTGGCATTTATCGTGGGAAATGCCTCTACCCACCTGGTGAAGTGATCCACTATAACTAGAAGATATTTCCACTGCTGTACTTTTGGTAGTTCTGTGAAGTCCACCTGTATTCTCTGGGAGGGGCTAATGGCCAATTGTTGTCCTCCCCCTGGGACAGCTCTCATTACCTTCTTATTCACCTTCTGACACACTACACAACCAGACACCGCCTGCTTGGCTAAAGTATAAATGCCTCTACAGGCATAAGTCCGTAGTATCGTGTCGCACAGAGCCTGAGCTCCCCAGTGCGATTGCGAATGTAGTTGTTTAATCAAATCCCTCGTCAATCCTTTAGTAATTATTTGTTTTTTGTCCGGCGTCCACCACTTCCCGTCCGTGGAGCGCCGGGCACCCAACTCATTCATTTTATCTTCCTCCTCCTGCGAGAATACAGGTATCTTCTCTATTCCCTCTCTCAATGGTATCAGAGACAGCATTTTTACCGTTCCTTCTGTCGCCGCTGTCTTAGCGGCACTATCGACTGCCCTATTCCCTCTAGCTTCCAGCGAATTCCCTCTCTGGTGGCCTGCTACATGGACCACCGCTATTTTTTCTGGCAAATTTAGTGCTTCCAAAGCTTTTTCGATTAACTGCTCATGAGCCAACTCTTTTTCTCTGGCTGTAATCATCCCTCTTTCTTTCCAGATTTTCCCAAAGGTGTGTACCACCCCAAAGGCATACTTGGAGTCCGTATACACAGTTCCTTTTTTTCCTTTCAATAGTTCCAATGCCCTCATTAATGCATACAGTTCACACGTTTGTGCTGACCAAATTCCTGGCAACCTGCCTGTTTCCACTTTTCCAAACCCTTCTCCTGTTATTATAGCATACGCACTATACCTTTTTATAACCATATAACCATATAACAATTACAGCACGGAAACAGGCCCTCTCGGCCCTTCCAGTCCGTGCTGACCATTTGTTTTCCCCTAGTCCCATCTACCTGCACTCAGCCCATACCCCTCCATTCCCTTCACGTCCATATACCTATCCACTTTACTCTTAAATGTTAAAATCGATCCTGCCTCCACCATTTCTGCTGGAAGATGATTCCACACAGCCACCACCCTCTGAGTAAAGAAGTTCCCCCTCACGTTACCCCAAAACCTCTGTCCCTTAATTCTCATGTCATGCCCTCTTGTTTGAATCTTCCCTACCCTCAATGGGAAAAACGTATCCACGTCAACTCTGTCTATCCCTTTCATCATTTTAAAGACCTCAATCAAGTCCCCCCTTAACCTTCTGCGCTCCAAAGAATAAAGACCTAACTTGTTTAACCTTTCTCTGTAACATAGTTGCTGGAACCCTGGCAACATTTTAGTAAATCTCCTCTGTACTCTCTCTATTTTGTTGACATCCTTCCTATAATTAGGCGACCAAAATTGTACACCATACTCCAGAATTGGTGTTACCAATGCCATGTACAATTTTAACATTACTTCCCAATCCTATATTCAATGCTCTGATTTATAAAGGCCAGCACACCAAAGGCTTTCTTTACCACCCTATCTACATGCAATTCCACCTTCAGGGAACTATGCACAGTTATTCCTAGATCCCTTTGTTCCACAGCATTCCTCAATTCCCTACCATTTACCATGTACGTCCAAATTTTGATTTGTCCTGCCAAGATGTAGCACTTCACACTTAACAGCATTAAACTCCATCTGCCATCTTTCAACCCACTTTTTCAAATGGCCCAAATCTCTCTGTAGACTTTGAATATCTACTTCATTATCCACAACACCACCTATCTTAGTATCATCTGCATACTTACTTATCCAATTTTCCACCCCATCATCCAGATCATTGATGTACATGACAAACAACAGTGGACCCAACACAGATCCCTGAGGCACCCCACTGGTCACCGGCTTCCAACCTGACAAACAGCCATCCACCATTTCTCTCTGACAACTCCCATTCAGCCACTGTTGAATCCATCTTGCTACTCCGCCATTAACACCCAAAGATTGAACCTTCTTAACCAACCTTCCATGGGGAACCTTGTCAAAGGCCTACCTGAAATCCATATAGACAACATCCACTGCTTTACCCTCATCAATTTCCCTAGTTACCGCTTCAAAAAATTCAAGAAGGTTTGGCAAACATGACCTTCCAGGCACAAATCCATGTTGACTGTTCCTGATCAGACCCTGTTTATCCAGATGCTTATATATATTATCTCTAAGTATCCTTTCCATTAATTTGCCCACCACTGACGTCAAACTAATAGGTCTATAATTGCAAGGTTTATTCTTTGAACCCTTTTTAAACAATGGAACAACATGCGCAGTACGCCAATCCTCCGGCACTATTCCCGTTTCTAATGACATTTGAAATATTTCTGTCATAGCTCCTGCTATTTCTACACTAACTTCCCTCAATGTCCTAGGGAATATCCTGTCAGGACCTGGAGACTTATCCACTTTTATATTTTTCAAAAGTGTCAGTACTTCCTCCTCTTTGAATCTCATAGTTTCCATAGCTACTCTACTCTTTCCCCTTAACTCACCGAGTTCAATATCCTTCTCCTTGGTGAATACCGAAGAAAAGAAATTGTTCAATATGTCCCCCATCTCTTTTGGTTCTGCAGATAGCTGTCCATTCTGGTTCTCTAATTTTCCAATTTTATCCCTCGTTATCCTTTTGCTATTAATATAGCTATAGAAACCCTTTGGGTTTACTTTCACCTTTCTTGCCAAAGCAAACTCATATCTTCTTTTAGCCTTCCTAATTTCTTTCTTACGATTCTTTTTACATTCTTTATACTCCTCTAGCACCTCATTTACTCCATGCCTCCTATAATTATTGTAGATATCTCTCTTTTTTCGAAACAAGTGTCCAATTTCCCTTGAAAACCATGGCTCTTTCCAATTTTTACTATTTTCTTTCAACCTAACAGGGACATAAATATTCTGTACTCTTACAATTTCCCCTTTAAATGTCCTCCATTTCTCTTCTACATCCTTCCCATGAAACAAAGTGTCCCAATTCACTCCTTTAAAATCCTTACGCATTCCCTCAAAGTTAGCCTTTCTCCAATCAAAAATCTCTACCCTAGGTCCAGTTCTGACTCTCTCCATAATTATATTGAAACTAATGGTATTGTGATCACTGGTCCCGAAGTGCTCACCAACGCATACCTCCGTCACCTGACCTGCCTCATTTCCTAACAGGATGTCCAGCACTGCCCCTTCTCTGGTCGATACCTCTATGTACTGCTGCAAAAAACTATCCTGCACACATTTTACAAACTCCAAACCATCCAGCCCATTTACAGAATGTGTTTCCCAGTCTATTTTTGGAAAATTGAAATATCCCACAATCACTACCTTGTGCTTACTACTAATATCTGCTATCTCCTTACATATTTGCTCTTCCAATTCACACTCCCCATTTGGCGGTCTATAATATACCCCTAAAAGTGTTGCTACACGTTCCCACTTCTCAGTTCCACCCAAATAGCCTCCCTAGACGAGCCCTCTAATCTATCCTGCCAAAGCACTGCTGTAATATCTTCTCTGACAAGCAATGCAACACCTCCCCCTCTGGTCCCTCCAATTCTATCACACCTGAAGCAACGAAATCCTGGAATATTTAGTTTCCAATCACAGCCCTCCTGCAACCATGTTTCACTGATTGCCACAACATCATATTTCCAGGTGTCAATCCAGGCTCTAAGTTCGTCCACCTTACTTGCAATGCTCCTAGCATTAAAATATACACATTTTCCGTCTATACAGTGGGAAGAACCATCAATAAACCATCTTTCCCCTTTCTCAAGCGGTCGTTCCTCTAAATCTTCCCTACTCTTTGTCTGGAGTTCTATTATCTCACTACAATCATGTTCGGGTAACTCCCCTTCCTGCTCAGCACCTGCCGAGTACAAAAACTGAGAGGAGTTCAAGTTTTTATCCGTTACAATAGTCAAATCTTTCTTTTCCATAAGTATAACCTCATACTTCAAGATTCTAGAATCTGTCAGCCACCGACTGGACTTCTGAGTTAGTATCGTCCGGACCGTGTGGGGAGTGGACACCACCAGGGTTCCTCCAAATGTCAATTTCCTACTTTCTTCCAATAACACTGCTGTTGCTGCTACCGCTTGAATACATACTGGCCATCCCCGCGACACTGGATCCAAGAGTTTGGAGAGGAACGCGACGGGCTGCCGCTTCCCTCCTTTCTCTTGGGTCAATACTCCCAGTGCAATTCCATTTTCTGCGTTCACAAAGAGATGGAATGGCTGGTCAATAGACGGGAGGGCCAGTACAGGTGCAGTGATCAAACTGTTCTTTAGTTTCCTAAACTGGTGTTCGTCCCTGGATTCCCACTTTACTTTGTCGTTTTCTTCACCTAACTTATCATATAAAAACCTAACTTGTCGGGTATAATCATCTATCCATAATCTACAATATCCAATCAGTCCAAGAAACTTCCTGATCTCCTTCTTGTTTTTCGGCATTGGCAGTCCGGTAATTCCCGCTATTCTTTCCGGGTTTATTCTCCTTTTCCCATCGCTTATCAGGTGTCCTAGATATTTAACTTCTTGTTCTACAAACTGTAATTTACTTTTAGGCACTCTCAACCCCTTTTCCCCCAGAAATTTAGGAGGGTTATGGTCGCGTCCCTAACTGCCTCCTCTTCTTCCCCTGATAGTAATAGGTCGTCCACATACTGCAACAGCTGTGTCTCATCAGTCCTCGGGACGTCCTCTAATACTTGTTCTAATATCTGTCCGAACAGGTTCGGGGACTCCGTAAATCCCTGAGGGAGCACAGTCCACCGATACTGCTGTTTCCTTTGTGTCTCTGGGTTTTCACATTCAAACGCAAAAAGGTCCCTGCTCTCTTCAGCCAGGGGGCAGCTCCAAAAAGCGTCTTTTAAATCTACCACACTGAACCACTTGTGATTCGGGGGTATCCGTCCCATTATGGTATACGGGTTCGGGACTACCGGGTGTCGCGTTCTAACTACCTTATTTATATCCCTAAGGTCCTGGACCAGTCTGAACGTCCCGTCGGTCTTCCTTACGGGGAGTACGGGGGTGTTATATGGGGACATACAATTCTCTAATATACCGTCCTTTAGTAAGTTCTCTATAATTGGCTGAAGTCCTCTCCTTCCTTCCATAGAAATTGGATATTGCCTTACCCGTACTACCTCACTTTCTTTTTTCAGAGCTATTCTCAAGGGTGGGATCTGCAGCCCTCCCCGGTTTCCTTCCTTGGCCCACACCTGCGGGACTATTCTTTCCTCATCCTCTGTGGTCAATTTATACAGTTGGACTATTATCTGTCCCCCTACCTGTTCCCATTCCTAATTGGATTTGTAAATCCCTCCCCATCAAATTTATCCCTGCCTGGGGTACCAAGATTAAATCTTCCGTAGTTTCCCGATTCTCATATTTTACCACCACCCCTTCTACCTCAGGTAATGTCATCACTTTCCCTTCTACCCCTGAGATTCTAACTTGTTTTTCACCCAATCTCATTCCTTCTGGTACCTTAGTTACGCTCGATCTCTCTGCTCCCGAATCTACCATAAATACCATATCCTCTCCCTGGAGTCCTAATTTCAAGTTTACCAGTGGTTCCCGTGTGTATCCCATACACCCCAGGGAGCGGAACCCCTGACTTCCCTATTCTTCCTCCATGAGTGTGTACGACTGCACCTCACGTCGTAGCTTGGGACATTCCCTCCTGAAATGACCCTCCTCGTTACAATAATAACACCGGGGTGGCCCCGTGTACCATCTTCCTGATCCTTGTTCCTTGTTTTCCCGGAGACCCCAACTTCGGTCCCTCCATTCACCTCTTCCTCGTCCTCTAATACTGCCGCTTCCCCTTCCCCGGTCTCCATGAGCACCCGGCCTTCTATCACCCTCGATTCCCCCCTTCTTTACCCCTTGCTGTACTGCCTGCAACATCATTTTTGCCTTTCCCTTCTGTTTTTCCTCATCCCGTCACATATACCTTTTGAGCCTCTGTTAACAATTGATTCAATGGTTTGTCATTCCAATCTTCCAATTTTTCCAGTTTCTTTCTAATGTCTGTCCACGATTTGGTTACAAAATTAACCTTTAGCAACTGCTGACCTGCGTCTGAATCAGGGTCTATCCCCGAATACTGCTGGACATTCCTCCTCAACCTTTGAACCTGTCGGAGGTTCGTCCTTGTTCTGCTGATTTTCAAAAGCCCGTTCGAAATTCTGTCCCTTGGGAACGGCTTCTCTGATTCCCTTGATTATTATCTCCCTGAGATCTCTCATACTTCTTCTTCCTTCTTCTGTTTGGTTACTCCAATCCGGCACAGTAATGGGATATTTTACTGCTCCCGCATCTGCTACTCCCGCTTGAGCCTGCAACCCCTTATCCCAGACTTTTATTCCTGCCTGTCTGACCATCTGTCTTTCTTCTGGAGTAAACAAACTTCCCATTATTTACATCATTTCTTCCCATGTATATATATTTGGCCCTAGGAACTGATCTATTTGTTCAGCCAGTCCCAAGGGGTCTTCCAATAAACTTTTCATCTCCTTTTTAAAGTTCCTCACCTCCATACTGGTGAGAGGCACATTTACAAATCCCATTCCCCCTGCATTTCCCCCTAACGGGACCTCTCTTAGGGGCTTCATTTGGACAGATCGGTCTGATCTTTGTTTGGCTACCCTGGTTTGAGATCTCGTCACCCGACTACTGCCTGAGGCACCCGTCCTCATCCTCACTTTTTATTTCCTCTTCCTTATCTGACTGGCTCTCTCCTTCACGTTCTATGTTTAAATCAAAGTTTCTTTCATCCTGTTTCTTCTCTACTTTCCGTGATTCTCTACTATCTGTCTCTTCTGAGACAGGAGCGGACAGGTTTACTGCCGAGCCGCTCTGAATTAGTGGGACCGCCTGAGCAGATGCAGCCAGAGCTGATGGGGGTATGGTTGGGGGCTGGGATTCATATGGCGGGGGCAGACGTCGTAGGTGGTCATCACCAATTGGGGGCCAGTCAGATTCATCCTGCTCTCTCTCTGTCTTTAACGGGAACATCCCATTATAGGGTTTCCAGCACTGGGCATAGTCCTTTTCTATTTGATTTGGCGGTTCTCTCTCATTCACAAAAACATTCAACGCTTGTCTCACCCAGTCTTCATTTGAGCCCAATCTTGACCACCACTCCATCGGATAGGCTCCTTTGGCCATTCAAAGTAAGAAAACTTTATCATAGTTTCCTTACTCTTAACCTGGGTGTTCCCTTCACCCCATCCGTGCAACATTCGCCCCAACGGACTATCGGGCGGAATGTGCAGCTCTATACCATTATGAGCCTTATCCTGTTTCCCCGGACCCTCACTTTTCCCGTTCCCATTGTCTCGTCGGACTATTCCCGTCCGACAGACCCCGGTCGCCCAGGCAATACTTAATAGTCAGTTTTCTTACCTGGGTCTTGTGCACAAGAATCGCTCGACCGTTCCTTATTTATTCATCTTACACCCCCTCTTGCTTCCCGAGTCTTTCCACCCGAATATCACTCGCTCAAACCGCTGATGGCAAGCAAGGAGATCAGAGACTGCTGAAATCAGCAGGGTGCACCTTCCCCTCCATCTTTGTCTCCACCGAGCAACCGGAGTGGCGATCCCGGACGAGCCCCCAGTTTGTGAGATACGCTTTGTGCTCACAATCACTGCTCAAAGACCAAATCGTGGAAGCAAGATTCTTTATTTACAAGTCTGCAGAACCGGGTGCCTCTCCAAGTTGAGACACACCGAAGTCAGAGAAGTCACCCCCTTTATACACACGATTTTACATTCAACCCCTCCGGACCCTTCTCCAATCAGGGTCTGAGGTGCACAATCTGTAGGTACATCCCCCAGTACCTGCCACATCATACATCGCATGTTCGTAGTAATGACCAGTTTCTTGACCAGGGGTGTGTTGTAATATTCATTTATTTTATTAAGCATGCTCAGTTGTTCATGACCTATCCTAGTTTTACTCACCTCCAAGTGAACCCTCTCAGTTCTCCTATATCAGTACTAAAGCTAAGCTATAGTGACAAGGGTCCCATCTATCACTCCATTCTACTGATAGGGATCTCTCTACATCACTCCCTTCTATCGCTATACAATGCTATTACTTCTTACTCAAGGATGGGTCTGGTACCTTTTATACACAGCTGTGTCAGAACCCTCTCCCTGGCCCCTATCAGTTTGAATCCTCTTTAAAGCTCCTTACTATAATGGGGTTTAATCACTTTATCCCTCACATTCACTACCAAACATTTTCGCCATGCCAGACATAAGTTTTCCAACCGGAGGTCTTACCAGCACTGGGTTTCTTTATGGACCATTACCTGTGTTCTACCTTCCATCTGTCCCTGGGTTCTTTTCTCTAGTTCCTCTGCCCACAGGCATTCTGTGTGCCACACTTTACATCCTTTCATAGTGCCATCCTTGTTCCTTAACTCTATCCCTCTCTTACATGCATTATCCACCCAACTCCAATCCCTACTCTCCTCGTGCTTCTTCTCTGCCTCCAATTCCATTCATTAATTTTCATTTTCCATTTATCATATCAACATCTCTGCTCTTTTCATTGTATCTACATTCCAAGTACCTCCGACTGACCAGCATTCATCTCCTAAACATTTTGTCAACTTAAAACTTAACACTATAATCTATATTACTTTTGCCTTTCCAATAACATATATGTTGTTGTACGGGCGTTCTCCCCTCATTTCTGTCCAAATTATTCCCCATAGCCGCGAGTCTCTCTCAGCCCAGCTATTTTGTGAACGACAAATTTTTCCAGTTTGCGGAGCCAATCACCGACTACTTTCCTGGTAGCAAAATACCTTACCGGCTACTCTCCTAGTAACAAAAAATCTTACTAACGACTTTCCTAGTAACAAGTTACACATTTACGACAAACCGTTTTACTTTGCTATGCCCAAGCGCCGACCACTCTCTTGGTAGCAAAAACATGCACAATTAGTCTTATCTTCGTCGTCTGTATCTAAGGACCTTGGCAGGGAACCAGACCAACCTCTGACGAGGGACCACAGATATTCCCGGGAGCTTCTACGGGAGTTCGGTCTCAAAGGGTCAGATTAGAGCCCAGTTTTCTCCCTGGCCAGTCCACGTCCCAGCGAGATCCTGCCAATTATACAACAAAGATAAAGTTCCTTTACGCAAAAACAAACAACACATAACGGGTTAGGTAAACCAACTCAAGCTTTACTGAATCATCAGCCGGCGGAAGAGGCGGGGTTACACCAGTCAAGTAAGCAACAGGCACTTGACTTCCCCGAGCCACTACTTCAATGAACAAAGACTCGCAGGGTGTTTTATACTGTGTGTCACTTAGTCACATTCCAAAGCCACATGCAGCAACCCAGGACAGCTGGTTATCTCTCTTATCAATTGGTAGACAATTGCAAAAGCAATAGCTTCTTATCAGTTGGTTGCCTCTCTTATCAATTGGTACAAGACATTCAAAAGCCATTAACCATGGCCCCAATATACAGCAAACCAGGGCAAATCTGGGCATGTCTTTCTTATCAGTTGGTACCTTCCCACTAGAGAAAGCCTGCTTAAGGAGAAATATAAAGCTACAAAATTGCCGAGTATCCCATAATATATCTATTATATATTCAAAGCATTTAACCCTTTCAATTGAGTGATGCGGATTGAAGGAAATCAGATAAACAACATGAGGTAGATCCCATGGAGTTTGAAACAATATCCACTTTGCTGAAAAAATGCCACTCCCAATTTGCATCCCTCAGTATCGCCACAATTCCCTGTATTTGCATCAATTCCCTGAATAAATCACGACCTGCATCAGTGGGGATTTCACTTGGCAGATGTCACCTGTTTGCGAATCATTTCAAAATAACTATTTTTAATTATGTTCGGACGTCAGTGTCCCGGTGGAGAAGGAAAATGGTATAAAGTGTCGGGGAATTTTCGGCCACTGCATTGCATTTCATTCCGAGAGATTACCGGTAGCTCTCGGGGACACGTCGCTGGACAGAGAAAATGGGAGAAACGCTTAGGGAATATCACAGTGTGCAGAAAATCTTGTACGTGATCACTGCTGCCGTTGGAGTCCCGGGTAAGTCAGCAGAACAATTCAAGTTTTATAACTCCATGTGTGAACCGGTGTGATCCTGATTCTGATCATGTTACAAGTTTCCCAACTGATATTCGATGTACAAAAATATGTGAAATATCTCAATCCTCTCAATATAGCAGTATATCAATCCTCTCAGTGAAATATGTTAGAATTAGCGCTGTGATTTTTCGTATTTTCAGACAGCCAAAACTAACCCTTTTTCTCTCTCACCGCCGGAATGCACTAGAATGTTGTTCTTGCCCAGAGTTGTTGTCCTAGTGCTCGGGACAGGCAGCTCTCCGGGACGGTGTGACTGGGAGGGGGTTACATTGTGAAGTTCACAGTGACCGAGTTAGTGATCGGGATGAACACTCGCTCCTCTGGCCAACTATCTTTGTGGAGTCTGTCACAGTCGGATTCCACCGCCTGTTGGTCAATATTTGGATCGATCTCCTGAACCAGTGGCCAAGGATCTACCTGCGTGTGCTGTTACCGAACTGTTACCGAACTGAACTCACTATGTGGAATTAATCCATTAACGGAGCCACTCTGCTGCCGGATTCTAAGTTGTCCCTGCCTTCCCTCTGGAACTCTCCTCGTTCCCAGAGCCCTGGTTAAACTCGGCCGGTCACGGTTAGATCTATGAAACCGACCTGAAAGGACCATTTCGCCTATTGTAGCGGGTGGTTGCTCGTTCTCTCCCTGCCCGCCCGTCCCCTTATCTCCTCTCCCCTGAGGCAGGCAGGTCGGGAACAATCGGAGTAGGCTCTGACATTGTTAAACTTGCAGCCGTGCACCGACTCCAACACTTCTGATCTTTAGCTAAAAGTTGAGCTGTGTTCTCCCTCGGAGAACGTGTTAAGTAATGTCAAGTCTCCGTTTCTTTCACTTTCCGCAGTGAATTTAGTGGCGATTGTGATCCTATCCCGGGGAAAGTGCGGCCTCTCCATCTGCACAACTCGCTACCTGATAGCCATGGCAGTGACCGATCTACTAGTCCTTATCACCGAGGTCATTTTGCATCGGCTCCGATATTATTACTTTTATTGGAGTTTCCTGTCCATCACCCCTGTGTGCAATGTTATCCTTGTATTGAGGTATGCAGCTACACACTGCTCTGTCTGGTTCACCGTCACTTTCACCTTTGATCGGTTTGTCGCCATTTGTTGCCAGAAGCTGAAAACAAAATATTGCACCGGGAAAATTGCGGCTGCGGTTCTGGCAACAGCCGGCGTTCTGCTCTGTCTGAAAAACGTTCCCCGCTACTTCACAAAAGGACCTGAGACAATCATCGACAATGTCCCGTGGGGCTGCGTCATGTTGGACAGTTATTTTACTGATCGCGGGTGGGTGGCATTTGACTGGATCGACACTGTTTTAACTCCGCTCCTCCCTTTCGCTGTAATCCTGCTGCTCAACGCTCTGACAGTCCGCCACATTTTAGTGGCCAGTCGGGTCCGTGAGAGGCTGATGGGTGAGAGCAAGGGGGAGAACCGCAGTGACCCGGAGATGGAGAGCAGGAGGAGGTCTGTGGTTTTACTCTTCACCATCTCCGGCAGCTTCATCCTCCTGTGGCAGACGTTTGTTGTATTCTTCATCTATTATCAGATCACAGGAATTGGGACTGATCTGAAAGATTATGAACATATCTTTGGAAACGTCGGGGCATTGCTGAGGAATCTCAGCTGCTGCACAAACACATTTATTTACGTGGCGACCCAGTCCAAGTTTAGGAAGCAGATGAAGAGCGCGGTGAAATATCCGCTCACCTCAGTGCTTCGGCTCATTAATATATCCCCGCCCTAGGCGTATCCCAGAGGCGGCTGCAGTCTCTCATAGAAACATAGAAACATAGAAAATAGGTGCAGGAGGAGGCCATTCGGCCCTTTTGGCCAGCACCTCCATTCATTGTGATCATGGCTGATCGTCCTATCAATAACCAGTGTCTGCCTTCTCCCCACATCCCTTGACTCCACTAGCCCCTAGAGCTCTATCCAACTCTCTCTTAAATCCATCCAGTAATTTGGCCTCCACTGCCCTCTGTGGCAGGGAATTCCATAAATTCACAACTCTCTGGGTAAAAATGTTTTTTTCTCAGCCCAGTCTTAAATGACCTCCCCTTTATTCTAAGACTGTGGCCCCTGGTTTTGGACTCACCCAACATTGGGAACATTTTTCCTGCATCTAGCTTGTTCACATCTCTCCGCTCCGGGCTCTGGCTCCTGACATTCACAGCCGGATCTTCCACGTGTCAGTCCCGGGTGGATGATCCCATCGACGGCCCCGCTCCACGACCTCCAGACCGTCACAGCGAGATCTGTCACATTTCCCCAATCATCCCGTATACCTCCGCAGTGGGTAACGGTCTGGGGGCAAAAGCGACCCTGGGACCAATTGTCCCATCTCACTCCGCGGATCACTTCTGCCTCTTGAACTTTGGTATAACCATCCCCAGAATGATTCTCCAATATCGCACTAGTGACTGGTCCGTCTGGTATGCCCTTCCCCCAAGGTCCACTGTCCAATCTCATGGAGTCAGAAAGTCATGGGGTAATGCAGCACGGAAAATCTTCAGCCCAAAGCGTCCACTCCAATTCAACATGGCCCTTCTATCCAAGTCACACCAGCCCGTGTTTGTCCAACATCCCTCTCAACATGTACCCGTGTAAATGTTTCTTAAAGATTGTAATAGTACATGCCTCTGCCAGTTGGTTCTATACACCCCTCACCCTGTGTGTAGGGGGGATTTAGTGCTATATTGTACTGTATTGTGCACAGACACAAAGTAAACCAGCTCGCAGTTCAGTGGCGTGTCTTCCTAACAAGTCAGATTATTAAAGGCCTTATCGGCTTACATCAGGAAACACTGAGGAGACCCCCCTCTCGCTCCTCTCTCTCCATTTTATCTCCCCATCTCTCTCCCCCCTTATGTCTCTCCCTCTCTCTCCGCCCCCACTCTTTCTCCCCATCACTTATCACTCTCCCCCTCACATCTTTCTCTCCTTCACTCGCTCTCCTCGCTATCCATCCTCTCCCGTGCCCCTTCTCCTACCTCCCTCAAACCCCCCTCTCTCTCTGTCAAACTCTACCCATTTCTCTCACACTTTCAACTTTTTTCTTCGATCTCTCTCCCCTGCTATCTCACCCCACTTTCTCTCTCCTTCCCCCTTTCTCCCTCCCTCCCGCCTCGCTCTGCCCTCTCACTCCCCCCCCGTTTTTGTCTCCCTCACTATTCTTTATCCCCACCCTCTTTTCCCCACCGTCTTTCCCCCCTCTCTCCCTCTTCCAACCTCAATCGATCTCTCCCCCTCACTCTCTCTTTCTCAAACTCTCCCCCTCTCTCGCTCCTCTCCCCCTCTCACTCTCACTCAATCTCCTCCCTCTCTCTCCCTCTCTTACTCTCCCCTCTCCACACTCTCTGTCCCTCTCCCTCTAGCCCCTCTGTCTACCCATCTTTCCCCATCTCTCTATCTCCCCCTCTCCAAACTTACTACCCCTCTCTCTCTCCGCCTCGCTCGCACCCCTCTCTCTCTTCCCCCTCTCTAACCCACCTCCCCCTCTCCGACCTCTCCCCCTCTCTTCTTCCTCTCTTTCCCTCATCTCTCCCTCCCTCATTTCACTCCTCCTCCAATCTCACGGCATTCTATGCACTCACTCTCTTTCTACCCCCTATCTGCAACCTCTCTCTCCCCCCTTTCGCTCCCCTGTATCTCTCATGCCGTCTCTCTCTCCCCCTTCCCAAATTTTCCCCCTTTCACCGCACTCTCTCTCTCCCATCACTTCCCCACTCTCTCACCGATCTCTATTCCCTCTCTCTCTCTCTCTTTCGATCACTCTCCCCCTCTCACTCTCCGCCCCCTCTCTCCCACTCACTCTACTCTAACTCTCTCTACCCCCTCTCCGCCCCCTCTCTCCCACTCACTCTACTCTAACTCTCTCTACCCCCTCTCCCTCTCCGCCCACATTCTCTCCCCTCTCCCATTCCCCCTCGCGTTTTCTCTCCCGCTCCCTCACTCACTCTCTCCCCCTCTCTCTCTCCCCCACTCTCTTCCCTCTCTCCATCCCCTCTCTCTCTCCCCCCAATCCTCTCTCACCCATCTCTATCACCCCGCTTTCTCTCGGTATCTCTCCCCCTCTCTCTATCTCCCATCTCCCCTCTTTCTTCCTCACGGTTCTCCATCACCAAATGGGACAGGCCCTTTAAATCGGCAAGTGGGACAGGTCCCAGGTATCTCTCTCCTCCCCTCCCTCCTCCCGTCACCCCATCTCTCTCTCCTCTCTTTTGTCTAAATAAACTAAACTAAGTTCAAATAAAGACTAAGCTCTTTCTCTCTCCTTATTTTCCCCAACACTTTGTAATAATACTAGACTAAGTTGGGTCCCTGTTGGGTCCCAGCATCACATAGGAGGGCTGGTCATTAGTTGCGCTAGTATGGGTGATGCAGGCTGAAGGTACTGGTTTCCAGAGAGCTAGTATAGACATTATGGGCCGAATGGATTCTTGGGCTGGAAGCCAACTGTTGCAACAATTGTAAAAGCCAAGCCAAGGCAAACAATTTGGCCGCAGCCACCTGACAACCAAAATCCATTTTGTGAACACAAACGTTTTTAAAACGCGAGACAAACAATTGGGCCGCAGCCACTTGACAACCAAAACCAATTAGGTGAACACAAACGTTTTAAAAAGGCGAGGCAAACAATTGGGCCGCAGCCACCTGACAACCAAAATCCATTTTGTGAACACAACCTCTTGAAAAAGGCGAGCCAAACAATTGCGCAGCTAGCAGCCACCTGACAACCAAAATCCATTTTGTGAACACAAACTTTTTAAAAAGGCGAGGCAAACAATTGGGCCGCAGCCACCTGACAACCAAAATTCATTTTGTGAACACAAACTCTGTAAAAATGCGAGGCAAACAATTGGGCCACAGCCACCTGACAACCAAAATACATTTTGTGAACACAAACACTTCAAAAAGGCGTGGAAAACAATTTGGCCTCAGCCACCTGACAACCAAACTCCATTTTGTGAATACAAACATTTTTGTACAAAGGCGAGGCAAACAATTAGGCTGCAAGCAGCCACCTGACAACCAAAACTAATTTTGTGAACACAAACTTTAAAAAAAAAAAGGCGAGGCAAACAATTGGGCAGCAAGCAACCAAATGACAACCAAAATTCAATTCGTGAAAACAAACCTTTTAAAAAGGCGAGGCAAACAATTGGGCTGCAGTTTCCTGACAACCAAAATCCATTTTGTGAACACAAACACTTTCAAAAAGTGAGGAAAACAATTTGGCCACAGGCACCTGACAACCAAACTCCATTTTGTGAACACAAACTATTTTTTACAAAGGCGAGGCAAACAATTGGGCAGCAGCCACCTGACAACCAAAATGCATTTTGTGAACACAAATTATTTAAAAGGCAATGCAAACTATTGGGCCCCAGCCACCTGACAACCAAAATCCATTTTGTGAACACAAACTCTTAGAAAAGGCCAAGCAAACAATTGGGCCGCAGCCACCGACAGCCAAAATCCATTTTGTGAACACAAACTTTTTTAAAAAGCAAAGCAAACAATTGGGCAGCAGCCACCTGCCAACCAAAATCCATTTTCTGAACACAAACTTTTTAAAAAGGCGAGGCAAACAATTGGGCCGCAGCCACCTGACAACCAAAATCCATTTTGAAAACACAAACTTTTAAAAAAGGCGAGGCAAGGACTTCCGGTGGTGCTATGCAGGGCTAGAGACCAGCGGCAGCTAGCTCCAAGCAAAATCCGCTAAAAAATGGGGGGAAAAACAGGACATACCTACTATTACCGCACCGGCTGCCTGCAACGCGTGAGTGACTCCGGTATGTCTATGCAACATACCCCCCCAAACCAATGAAACGGCCTGCTAAGCCTATACAAGCACCAGAAGAAGTAGGCCTGGCTCGGGCTCAGGTACAATGTCGTCCCAAGAAGATGTTTCAAAGAAACCAAAGACTAAAACATCTGAGATAGAAGTTCTTCGGAATTTTCTGTCTCAGGAAATTAAAAATATAAATGAACAACTGAAGAATTTTAATGAGAAGTTGAACTTTAAAGAAGAACTTCAAATTTTTAAAGAAGAATTTGAGGAGGAAATGAAAGAAGAAACCACCGTCCTTGAACTATTGGACACATGGAAGAATGAAACGGAAGAAAAGCTGCCTCAACAGATTGTGGAGATGGATGTCAAAATCAACTCGATGGAGTCCAGCTTTAATGACAGGTTGGATCCCATTGATAAATCACTGAGCCAACAGAGTATAACAATAACCCATTTAGAGGAGATTGCTTCAACAAGTGCCGATACGACAAAACAACTTATCAGAGAGAATCAATGCCTATCAGATTTACTGAGTAATATACCTGAAAAATGCACTGAATTGGAAGGACGTCAGAGGCGTCAGAATTTAAGAATCATCGGCATTCAAGAAGGAAGAGAGGGAAGAGAGGGACTTATTGCAAAAAGTCTTAAAATCTGGATCAAAAGCCTCTGCTAGGTCGTGCACATAGAGTGATGAGACGCCGCTCACAGGCAGACGCCCCACCAAGACAAATGATAGTGAAGGTGCAATACGACCATGTACTGGAGGTGATGATACTTGGCTTGTACTCGCTAGAATTTAGAAGATTGAGGGGGGATCTTATAGAAACTTACAAAATTCTTAAGGGGTTGGACAGGCTAGATGCAGGAAGATTGTTCCCTTTAGGACCGAGATGAGGAAAACATTTTTCACGCAGAGAGTGGTGAGTCTCTGGAATTCTCTGCCACAGAAGGTAGTTGAGGCTAGTTCATTGGCTATATTTAAGAGGGAGGTAGATGTGGCCCTTGTCGCTAAAGGGATCAGGGGGTATGGAGAGAAGGCAGGTACAGGATACTGAGTTGGATGATCAGCCATGATCATATTGAATGGCGGTGCAGGCTCGAAGGGCCGAATGGCCTACTCCTGCACCTATTTTCTATGTTTCTATGTATCTACGATGAAGAACATTGTTCGTACCAGGAATCTCATATACGATGGAGATAAGATCAGTATTTCTCCGAAATTATCCTGTGGAGGTCTCCAGGAAGAGAGCGCTGTTTAAAGAGACAAGAAGAATACTTAAGGATGTGAAAGGTCTGAGGTACGGCTTGATGTTCCCGGCAACATTAAGAGTCACCTACAGGCAGAATGAACACATCTTCACTAACCCTAAGGATGCATTGGATTTCGCTCAGAACATCGAGAGTGTGCCCGACAACTGAACATTAATCACAAAATACCTGACGTCAACGAACAATGTGACGTTGTAAAGATCTGATGGAACTTGAGCTGTTATACTTAAAGACAAATTAAATTGGACAAGGATTGCTGAACAAGGCTTTCCCTATGGACATGCCACACTCAAATTTACTATTAACATTAACAACTGACAAATACTAATCATAACTGCTCAGTACTACTAATAATTATTACTAATGGTCACTAACTACTTATAATTGAATTACTTACAATTAGTTAAAATGGCAACTATAAGTACATTTGGATTTAAAGCTTGATTTCACTTTTTGTCTTCTTCTGTTCTCTCTTTTTGATATAGATGAGACATACTGTATGTTGATAATAGTTGCCTTTTTATTTTGTAATTTTTACTAATGGATTATGAATACTTTGGAACTTAAAATGTTTTCCACCTCGACTTCCAGTGGCGCCATGGAGGGCTAGAGAGTAACGCCAGCCAGCTCCGTGGAAAAAACGAGGAAAAAGCTGGGAGAAAAGACCTACCTGCTGCCTGCTGTTTCTGCACCGGCTGCCGTGAGTGCCGGCTGCCGTCATCAGGCGTGCGACTCGTAATGGCAACACAGTGAAGCCCACCCATGGATAAATCAAAACTCCGGTATACAAGGCAAAAAACGGCAGAACAAGAACAAGGCCCGACTGAAGCCTCAGGCTCAGGTAGGATACTATCCCAAGAAGATGCGTCGAAAAAATCGAAGAGAAAATCGGAAATTGAAGAACTTAAAGTTTTTTTTGTACATGAAATGGCAGAATTAAAGAAAGAAATAAAGTTGGAATTAAAAACTGAACTGGCAAAATGAATTTTAAGGAAGAAATAGAAAAAATCAAGGAGATGAAAGAGTTAAAGTCTGAAATCAATATCTCGGCCACGGAATTATCTCACACATTTCGAAAGGAAATTGCAGATATATTAACGGATCAAGCTGCAAATATAGTAGTAGAGATGAATGATAAAATCCAAAATAAGATGGAAACTGAGCTGGAACCTGTGGAGGAAGAACTCAAGGAGCAGTCGACAGCCATAAAGAACCTTGAAGATCTAGCCAAAACAAGTGCTCAGACTATGAAAACATTCCTCAAAGAAAATCAACGTCTATCTGATTTACTGGGCAAAATAACTGATAAATGTACCGAGTTGGAAGGACGCCAGAGAAGACAGAACCTAAGGATTATGGGTATTCGAGAAGGGAGAGAAAAGAATCAAGATACCCGAGAGTTTACTGCAAACCTATTGCAAAAGGTTTTATCTCTGGAACAAAAGCCTTTACTAGCCCGAGCACACAGAGTAATGAGACGTTATACAAAGCAAGACGCCCCTCCAAGACAAATGATAGTAAAAGTCCAGTATGATCATGTCCTGGAGGAGATGATGAACAAAATTGTAAAATGTAGAAATCTTACATATTAAGAAGATTCGATCAGCATTTATCGAGACTACCCAGCAGAGGTCTCCAAGAAACGAAATGCGTTCAAGGAGACCAAAAGTATTTTGAAGGAAGTGAAGAATTTGAAGTACAGTCTGAGGTACCCAGCCACCCTGAGAGTCACCTACAACCAGGAAGAACATTATTTCAAAAACCCAGCGGATGCAATGAACTTTGCCCAGGGGATTAAGGAACGAGAGGAAGACTGAATGAAATCTTCAAAGATTAACTATAAAAACAAATAAATTGTATTTTCAGGATTGGAGTGCACTATTGACTTGTGGCACATAAAGAAGATGGAGAAGGATGCTGATTGGAGACTTGGATTGGAGATACGGATTGGAGACTCTCCTATGGATACTAACAATTAGAATAATAACACTACTAATATTAATAACTAACAAATACAAAAATTCATACAGCAGTATTATTATTAATTAAAGCTGATAACTACCAATTAATGATTAACAACTAATTATAGCTGATTTACTTAGAATTAGGTAAACAGTAAATATAATCACACAGAATATAAAGTTTGACTTCATTTATCCCCCCTGGCACTTTTTTTAAAATGTTTTTATTTTTTCTTTTCCTCCCTTTTTTAAAAATTGTTTTTTAATTATATCTTTTAATATGTATTAAGTATAGATATTATCATATACTTGACCGATGGATCCTGTACACATCAGAGTTTAATATTCCTGGTTAAATATTTTTATGGTATAACAATTTTAAAGAACCATGGAGATGGATAAGTTTGTAACATTGACTACGGAAGTCGGTAGATTGCTAGCCATGGTACTATGGCTAACACTAACTACACTAATATTAGATGTAGTTTTTTCTCTCTTTGTGCACCCTATTAATCTCTTAATCTATCCTTTTTTTATATTATTCTTTGTTATTATTGTTTTATATTTGAATGGAGATATAAATTAATACAAAGGAGATATATACGTGAGAGATACCCAAGGGTCTTGAAATTCATATATTCGGAGTTCGAGTGTAAAGTCGGGTATGTCGAGCTGAACCATTTGCTCTATTACATACCTCCTTAGATAAAAGATGCAAGACTTAAAAATGAATATGAGGAACGGAGGAATAACGTTTTGTAGCTGGAATGTTAAAGGTATTAACGAACCAATCAAGAGAGGTAAAGTATTAGCACATTTAAAAGCACTTAAAGTAGACGTGGCATTTATCCAAGACACATCTAAAAAAAAGATGCAGAGCATAGATTAAAGGCTAAATGAAGGGAGAATTTAGGGAGTTGGGGGGGGAAAGTTAAGGAGAAGGACCAAAAGGGTAACGATTTCAGGATTACTGCCTGTGCCATGTGACAGTGAGAGTAGGAATGGAATGAGGTGGAGGATAAATGCGTGGCTGAGGGACTGGTGCAGTGGGCAGGGATTCAAGTTTCTTGATCACTGGGACCTCTTTTGGGGAAGGCATGATCTGTACACAAAGGACGGGTTGCACTTGAACCCGAGGGGGACCAATATCCTGGCAGGGAGATTTGCAAAGGCTACTGGGGAGACTTTAAACTAGAAAGGCTGGGGGGAGGGACTCGGGTAGAGGGGGCTAGGGGTCAGGGTGAGGGGCAAGAGACAGAGAAGGGAAGCACTCGGACCCAAAATGTAGGCGAGAAAGATGAAAAAGATAATAGACAGAGAATAAGGGATGGTGGGTTTCTAAAATGTGTATATTTTAATGCTAGGAGCATTGTAAGTAAGGTGGATGAACTTAGAGCCTGGATTGATACCTGGAAATATGATGTTGTGGCAATCAGTGAAACATGGTTGCAGGAGGGCTGTGATTGGAAACTAAATATTCCAGGATTTCGTTGCTTCAGGTGTGATAGAATTGGAGGGACCAGAGGGGGAGGTGTTGCATTGCTTGTCAGAGAAGATATTACAGCAGTGCTTTGGCAGGATAGATTAGAGGACTCGTCTCTGGAGGCTCTTTGGGTGGAACTGAGAAGTGGGAATGGTGTAGCAAGACTTTTAGGGGTGTATTATAGACCGCCAAATGGGGAGCGAGAATTGGAAGAGCAAATATGTAAGGAGATAGCAGATATTAGTAGTAAGCACAAGTGATTGTGCTAGTGATTGTGGGAGATTTCAATTTTCCAAAAATAGACTGGGAAACACATTCTGTAAATGGGCTGGATGGTTTGGAGTTTGTAAAATCTGTGCAGGATAGTTTTTTGCAGCAGTACAAAGAGGTATCGACCAGAGAAGGGGCAGTGCTGCACCTCCTGTTAGGAAATGAGGCAGGTCAGGTGACGGAGGTATGCGTTGGTGCGTACTTCGGGACCAGTGATCACAATACCATTAGTTTCAATATAATTATGGAGAGAGTCAGAACTGGACCTAGGGTGGAGATTTTTGATTGGAGAAAAGCTAACTTTGAGGGAATGCGTAAGGATTTTAAAGGAGTGAATTGGGACACTTTGTTTCATGGGAAGGATGTAGAAGAGAAATGGAGGACATTTAAAGGGGAAATTGTAAGAGTACAGAATCTTTATGTCCCTGTTAGGTTGAAAGGAAATAGTAAAAATTGGAAAGAGCCATGGTTTTCAAGGGAAATTGAACACTTGTTTCGAAAAAAGAGAGATATCTACAATAATTATAGGAGGCATGGAGTAAATGAGGTGCTAGAGGAGTATAAAGAATGTAAAAAGAATCTTAAGAAAGAAATTAGGAAGGCTAAAAGAAGGTATGAGGTTGCTTTGGCAAGAAAGGTGAAAGTAAACCCAAAGGGTTTCTACAGCTATATTAAAAGCAAAAGGATAACGAGGGATAAAATTGGACCATTAGGGAACCAGAATGGACAGCTATCTGCAGAGCCAAAAGAGATGGGGGAGATATTGAACAATTTCTTTTCTTCGGTATTCACCAAGGAGAAGGATATTGAACTCTGTGAGTTAAGGGGAAAAAGTAGAGGAGCTATGGAAACTATGAGATTCAAAGAGGAGGAAGTACTGACACTTTTGAAAAATATAAAAGTGGATAAGTCTCCAGGTCCTGACAGGATAGTCCCTAGGACATTGAGGGAAGTTAGTGTAGAAATAGCAGGAGCTATGACAGAAATATTTCAAATGTCATTAGAAACGGGAATAGTGCCGGAGGATTGGCGTACCGCGCATGTTGTTCCATTGTTTAAAAAGGGTTGAAAGAATAAACCTAGCAATTATAGACCTATTAGTTTGACGTCAGTGGTGGGCAAATTAACGGAAAGGATACTTAGAGATAATATATATAAGCATCTGGATAAACAGGGTCTGATCAGGAACAGTCAACATGGATTTGTGCCTGGAAGGTCATGTTTGACAAACCTTCTTGAATTTTTTGAAGCGGTAACTAGGGAAATTGATGAGGGTAAAGCAGTGGATGTTGTCTATATGGATTTCAGTAAGGCCTTTGACAAGGTTCCCCATGGAAGGTTGGTTAAGAAGGTTCAATCTTTGGGTGTTAATGGCGGAGTAGCAAGATGGATTCAACAGTGGCTGAATGGGAGATGTCAGAGAGTAATGGTGGATGGCTGTTTGTCAGGTTGGAAGCCGGTGACCAGTGGGGTGCCTCAGGGATCTGTGTTGGGTCCACTGTTGTTTGTCATGTACATCAATGATCTGGATGATGGGGTGGAAAATTGGATAAGTAAGTATGCAGATGATACTAAGATAGGTGGTGTTGTGGATAATGAAGTAGATTTTCAAAGTCTACAGAGAGATTTGGGCCATTTGGAAAAGTGGGCTGAAAGATGGCAGATGGAGTTTAATGCTGTTAAGTGTGAAGTGCTACATCTTGGCAGGACAAATCAAAATAGGACGTACATGGTAAATGGTAGGGAATTGAGGAATGCTGTGGAACAGAGGGATTTAGGAATAACTGTGCATAGTTCCCTGAAGGTGGAATCGCATGTAGATAGGGTGGTAAAGAAAGCCTTTGGTGTGCTGGCCTTTATAAATCAGAGCATTGAATATAGGAGTAGGGAAGTAATGTTAAAATTGTACAAGGCATTGGTAAGACCAATTCTGGAGTATGGTGTACAATTTTGGTCGCCTAGTTATAGGAAGGATGTCAACAAAATAGAGAGAGTACAGAGGAGATTTACTAGAATGTTGCCAGGGTTCCAGCAACTATGTTACAGAGAAAGGTTGAACAAGTTAGGTCTTTATTATTTGGAGCGCAGAAGGTTAAGGGGGGACTTGATTGAGGTCTTTAAAATGATGAAAGGGATAGACAGAGTTGACGTGGATACGTTTTTCCCATTGAGGGTAGGGAAGATTCAAACAAGAGGGCATGACATGAGAATTAAGGGACAGAAGTTTAGGGGTAACGTGAGGGGGAACTTCTTTACTCAGAGGGTGGTGGCTGTGTGGAATGAGCTTCCAGTAGAAGTGGTGGAGGCAGGATCGATTTTAACATTTAAAAGTAAAGTGGATAGGTATATGGACGTGAAGGGAATGGAGGGGTATGGAGGGAATGGAGCAGGTAGATGGGACTAGGGGAAAACAAATGGTCGGCACGGACTGGAAGGGCCGAGAGGGCCTGTTTCCGTGCTGTAATTGTTATATGGTTAGATTTTATATGGTTATATGGATTGACAAAGCATATAATTCTTCTTTTACACACAAATCTAGAGGTGTAGCAATATTAATTCGTAAAGGCATTTCATTTAAAGACACTTCAACTATAACTGATAGTGATGGTAGATATATTATTGTAATAGGAGAATTATACACACAAAAAATGATTTTTGTCAGTGTATACGGCCCAAATTTTGACAGCCACTGTTTTTTAAGAAAATATTTAAGACTATCCCAGAATTACCACAACACAACCTAATAATTGGAGGAGATTTAAATTGTACACTAAATCCCTATTTAGACAGATCATTAAGACAACGGAAAATTAAATCGCATTCCAGTGACCTAATAAATGCATATACAGATACCAGTAATATTAAAGATGTTTGGAGAATGCAAAACCCAACTGGACGAGAATATTCATTTTACTCACCTGTGCATAAAACTTATTCAAGAATAGATTATTTTTTGGTCGATTTAAAACTATCCCATTCACTTATAATTCAAAATATCATAATATTATAATTTCAGGTCACTCACCTTTAATTTTTATGATTAAAATAACTGGTAAAATGGAAAAACAGGGACAATGGAGATTTAACCCACAAATTTTAAAAGACAAAATAACTCAAGAATACATCACAAAACAGATTAAGATTTTCTTTGAAATAAATGATAAGCCAGAAATACCTTCGTCCCTATTATGGGAAACCTTTAAAGCGTATGTTTGGGGAATTATGATATCCTCTCAAGCATTTTATAATAAAGAGAATCGGAGGGAACAACAGGCATTGGAAAAGGAGATCAAACAATTAGACACAGAAAATGCTGCTAACCCAACCATGATAATACATAATAAAATCTCTGCATTGAAATATAAATTAAATAAAATACAGTCAGACCAAGTTGTAAAACTCTACAAATATACTAAACAAATACAATTTGAATTCGGAGATAAACCACAAAAATGATTTGCTCGTCAATTACGAAAATTGGAGGGAGAAAAATTAATCCATATGATTAAATCAGACAAAGGTGAATTACTAGCACAAACTAAAGATATAAATGAGAGATTTTTACAATAATATAAAAAATTATATTCAGCCAAAACGACAGAAAATCGGACAGGAATTGAAACATTTTTTAAAAATTGTAATTTAAAAGGACTGGATTTAGAAAATAGAGAATCACTAAACGCTGAAATAACTACTAAAAAAATCGAAGAATCTATTAGGTCATTAAAAAATGGTAAAACTCCAGGACCGGATTGTATTGGTTCGGAATTTTATAAAACATTCTATGATCTGATAGCACCACGTTTGAAGACACGTTATGAATATATTTATACACAACAGAAATGTCCAGAAACATTAAATGAATCTATTATAACACTTATTCCTAAATTAGATAAAGATCTTTATGATCCAGGGTCGTATAGAGCCATAGCTCTTTTAAATACTGATCAAAAAATATTAACCACAATACTAGCACAAAGACTAAATACAGTTATTAATAAAGTAATTCATTCAGATCAAACAGGATTTATACCAAAACGATACTCCTCATATAACCTGAGACTATTATTCAATATTATATACTCGAAAATAAATATTAATAAAGATCTAGCAATTAATTCATTAGATGCAGAGAAAGCTTTTGACCAGGTTGAATGGTCTTATTTATTTTCGGTTATGGACATTTTCAGTTGGGAGAGAAGTTTATAACATGGGTTAAACTACTATATACTAATCCAACAGCTAGAATATTAACAAATCAAATGTTATCAACTAAATTTAATTTATGCAGAGGCTGTGGACAAGGTTGTTTTCTCTCCCCACTACTGTTCGCACTGGCAATTGAACCATTAGCACAATACGTGAGATTACATCCTGAAATATACGGGTATGAAACCAAAGAAACTGAAAATAAAATCTCTTTATACGCAGATGATGTATTACTTTATATTACAAAGCCTGAAACTAGTATCCCTAACTTATTAGATTTAATAACTCAATTTGGCTTGTTTTCAGGATATAGAATTAATTGGAATAAAAATGAACTTATGCTAATACAGTATACTACAACAATTTCCTTTTAAGATAGCAAATGAATAAATCAAATATCTTGGAATTTATGTAACAAAAAGATATGATTCTTTATTTAAATCTAATTTTCCACCCCCACTGAATAAACTACTTAAGAATATTCTATATTGGAAAACATTACCTATTTCAATGCTAGGTAGAATTAATGTGATAAAAATGAATTTTCTTCCGCAATTATTATACTTGTTTCAACTGATCTCGATATATCTTCCTAAAATGTTTTTTAAGAAACTGGATTCTATAGTTACCAATTTTATTTGGGATTATAAGAGTCATAGGATAAATAAAAAACATCTATGTAAATCAAAAATAAATGGAGGTTTTGCAAAGCCTAATTTTATGTTTTACTACTGGGCAGTTAATATTAAAAATATGAATTTTTGGTTGGAAGAATTAGATAAACAGCCAAACAGGTTAAAAATGGAAAAGGAAGATTGTTCACCTTTTGAAATTAGCTCGATTTTATTTGCCAATACTAAAATACGTAAGAAAATTTATAGAGGAAGTCCAATAATAGAAAGTGGGATACGTATCTAGAAACAATTAAAGAAAACATTAAAATTGGAAAGTATACCACTGGCTCTTCCCATTGTAAATAACATTACTTTTAAACCTTCAATGATGGATAAAGGTTTTTTACAATGGAAGAACTATGGAATTAATAAGATGGGTGATCTCTGCAGGGAAAGTCTCTTTCATTTCAAGAATTACAACAAAATGGCGGAACACACTCAAAAGAGTACTTTAGATATTTACAAATTAGAGACCATGTTAAATCAAACACACGGGATTTTAGAAATAGAAAGACAGAAATTTTAGATGAATGTCTAAATAAATATCTGAACACAGAAAAATTAATATCATATATTTATAATATTTTATTGGACAATTGTGTACCAATGTCAGAAATATATAGGCAAGTATGGGAAAACGAATTGGGTCAAACAATTAGTCTAGAAGTATGGAATAAAAAAAGATAAAAAATAAGAAAAAAAAAAAAAAAAAAAAAAAAAAAAAATAGAAGTATGGAATGAAAGTTTACAACATATACACCACTGTTCATTAAATACCAGACACTCTTTCATATAATTTAAAGTTTTACATAGATTACACTTTTCAAAATCCAAATTAAACAGAATTTTTTCAAATGTTTCTGCTATATGTGATAAATGTCAGCATTTAGAAGCTAATCTAACGCATTCATTCACAAAATGTATAAAAATGACTAACTTTTGGATAAATTTTTTTAAGATAATCTCGAATGTAGTTAATGCAAATCGGACTCCAGACTCAAAATTAATCATATTAGGAATATTAGAAACGGATCAACTACTAACAACACAGCAAATATTTTTTATCGATTATAGTTTAATAATTGGTAAAACATTAATATTAAGATTTTGGAAAGGTCCTACATCCCCCACAATCAAAATGTGGATTACAGAAATGTCGGAGACACTTCATCTGGAAAGATTACGACTTGTCCTTTTGGACAAGCTAGATCAGTTCAGAGGAATATGGTATCCATTTATTGAATATTTGAAGGGTCAAGGTGGTCCGGTTCGAGGGCCTGACTGAAACCTGAATGAAAGAATAGATGAAGAAATATATATAATAGACCACTGATATATCTCAAATGAAGAATAGCCTGCTTAATACTCCACTCATATTTTTAATTTTCTACTTTTATTTTATTTCTCTTTATTATTTCTCTTTACTATCTTCTTTCTGTTATAAAATAATAAAACGTATAGAAGTATAAATAAGAATGATTGTAAACTTTAAAAATATTAAGAATGTATGTGATGAATAATATGTCTCTTTCTTTTTATTTTATGTTATTCCTTCTTAATATGTATTTACTTCTAATAAAAATATTTTACAAACAATGTTTTCCACCTCCCAGGTAAAATATAGTTAGTGAAATTTCATCTTAAAGAGAGCATGGAGCTAGTTAATTTTTTTATTTTTCAAAGGCTACAGAAGTCTGTAGATGGCTAGCCATTTTAGTATGGCTATCACCAACTGCACTAACTATAGATGTCGTTTTTTCTTCCTTTTTGCACTTTACTAACTGCCTACTCTCTCGTTCTTTCCATATAATACTTAATTATAACTTTAAGTTTGAATGGATTTTATCAAAGGAGATATGTACGGGAGAGAGACCAACGAGATTCAAAATTAATCTATCTGATGTTCGGGTGTAATGTCGGGCTTGTTGAGCTGAACCATCTGCTCTTTTATAGACCACCCTAAACAAAAGATGTAAGATTTGAATATGAAGATTGGGGGTGAAGGAATCAAATTTTGTAGTTGGAACGTTAAGGTTATTAACGAACCAATCAAGAGAGGTAAAGTATTAGCACATTTAAAAGCAAACAAAACAGATATAATATTGCTTCAGGAAAATTACCTTAAAAGGGAAGCAGAGCAAAGACTGAAAGCTAAATGGATTGATAAAACTTATCATTCCTCATTTTCGTATAAACCCAGAGGTGTTGCAATACTAATCCGTAAAGGGATACCTTTTAAACACATATCAACTATAATAGATAATGATGGTAGATATATTGTATTAATAGGTGAATTAAATGCAAAAAAAGTGACTCTTATTAATGTTTATGGACCAGATTTTGATAGTCCCTTGTTTTTTAAGAAAATATTTAATACAATTCCGGAACTTATACAACACAATTTAATAATTGGAGGAGACTTAAATTGTACACTAGACACCTATGTAGACAGATCATCAAGACAACAGAAAATAAAATCGCAGTCAAGTGACTTATTAAATGCATATATAGATACTAGTAATATTAAGGATGTCTGGAGAATTGAAAACCCAACTGGACGAGAATATTCATTTTACTCATCGGTACATAAAACATATTCAAGAATAGATTATTTTTTAGTGGATTCCAAGCTTATCACATTTACTTACAACTCGAAATATCACAACATTAGAATCTCGGACCATGCACCCTTAACATTTATGATTAAACTAAATGGAAGAATGGAGCGCAGAAGGTTAAGGGGTGACTTGATTGAGGTCTTTAAAATGATGAAAGGGATAGACAGAGTTGACGTGGATAAGCTTTTCCCATTGAGGGTAGGGAAGATTCAAACAAGAGGGCATGACATGAGAATTAAGGGACAGGAGTTTAGGGGTAACGTGAGGGGGAACTTCTTTACTCAGAGGGTGGTGGCTGTGTGGAATGAGCTTCCAGCAGAGGTGGTGGAGGCAGGATCAATTTTAACATTTAAAAGTAAAGTGGATATGTATATGGACGTGAAGGGAATGGAGGGGTATGGTCTGAGTGCAGGTAGATGGGACTAGGGGAAAACAAATGGTCGGCACGGACTGGAAGGGCCGAGAGGGCCTGTCTCCGTGCTGTAATTGTTATATGGTTATATGGTTATATGGTTAATGGAGAAACAGTCACAATGGAGACGTAACCCATAAATCATAAAGGAATAAAGGAATGTCAGGAATATCTTACTAAACAGATTAATATGTTCTTTGAAACCAAGATCAGCCTGAAACGCCAGCTTCCCTACTCTGGGAAACATTTAAAGCATTTACTCGAGGAGCAATGATCTCCTCCCAAGCATTTCACAATAAAGAGAATCGGGTTAAACAACAGGCATTGGAAAGGGAAATAAGACAATTAAACATAGAAAATGCGGCTGCACCAACTATGATAAAACACAATAAATTATCAGCATTGAAATATAAATTAAATAAAATATATTCAGACCAAGTTATAAAATTTTACCAATACACTAAACAAATACATTTTGAATTCGGGGACAGACCACAAAAAATATTTGCCCGCCAACTTCAGAAACTGGACGGGGAAAAAACAATTCACAAAATTAGATCAGAAACAGGAGAACCACTAGTACAATCTAAGGATATTAATGAGAGATTTCTGCAATATTATCAAAACCTCTACTCAGATAAAACGATAGATCACTTGACAGGAATGGAAGCATTCTTACAAAAATGCAACATTAAAGGGCTAGATTAGAAAGATAGAGAATTACTAGATGCTGAAATAACAGTAAAATAAATTGAAGCGTCTATCAGATCTCTACAAAACGGTAAGGCCCCGGGTCCTGACGTATAAGCTCTGAATTCTATAAACGTTTTTATGATATGATCGCTCCACGTTTAAAGACACTGTATGAACATAGAAACATAGAAACATACAAAATAGGTGCAGGTGTAGGTCATTCGGCCCTTTGAGCCTGCACCGCCATTCAATATGATCATGGCTGATCATCCAACTCAGTATCCTGTACCTGCCTTCTCTCCATACCCCCTGATCCCTTTAGCCACAAGGGCCACATCTAACTCCCTCTTAAATATAGCCAATGAACTGGCCTCAACTACCTCCTGTGGCAGATAATTCCAGAGACTCACCACTCTCTGTGTGAAAAATGTTTTCCTCATCTCGGTCGTAAAGGAATTCCCCCTTATCCTTAGATTGTGACCCCTTGTTCTGGACCTCCCCAACATCGGGAACAATCTTCCTGCGTCTAGCCTACCCAACCCCTTAAGTATTTTGTAAGTTTCTATAAGATCCCCCCTCAGTCTTCTAAATTCCAGCGAGTACAAGCCAAGTCTATCCAGTTTTTCCTCATATGAAAGTCCTGACATCCCTGGAATCAGTCTGGTGAACCTTCTCTGTACCCCCTCTATGGCAAGAATGTCTTTCCTCAGATTTGGAGACCAAAACTGTACGCAATACTCCAGGTGTGGTCTCACCAAAACCCTGTACAACTGCAATGGAACCTCCCTGCTCCAATACTCAAATCCTTTCGCTATGAATGCTAACATACCATTTGCTTTCTTCACTGCCTGCTGCACCTGCATGCCTACTTTCAATGATTGGTGCACCATGACACCCAGGTCTCGTTGCATCTCCTATTTTCCTAATTTGCCACCATTCAGATAATAGTCTACCCTCCTGAAAGTGGATAACCTCACATTTATCAACATTATACTGCATCTGCCATGCATTTGCTCACTCACCCAGCCTATTCAAGTCACCTTGCAGCCTCCTAGCATCCTCCTCACACCTAACACTACCACCCAGCTTAGTGTCATCCGCAAACTTGGAGATGTTGCTTTCAATTCCCTCATCCAAATCATTAATATATATTGTAAATAGCTGGGGTCCCAGCACTGAGCCTTGCAGTACACCACTAGTCACTGCCTGCCATTCTGAAAATGACCCGTTTACTCCTACCCCTTGCTTCCTGTCTGCCAGCGAGTTCTCTATCCACATCAATACTGAACCCCCAATACCGTGTGCTTTAAGTTTGTATACTAATCTCTTATGTGGGATCTTGTCGAAAGCCTTCTGAAAATCTAGATATAACACATCCATTGGTTCTCCCTTATCCACTCTACTAGTTACATCCTCGAAAAATTATATAAGATTCATCAGACATGATTTACCTTTCGTAAATCCATGCTGACTGTTCAATGATTTCACCACTTTCCAATGTACTGCCATCCCATCTTTAATAACTGACTCTAGCAGTTTCCTCACTAACGATGTTAGACTAACTGGTCTGTAATTCCCCGTTTTCTCTTTCCCTCCTTTTTTAAAAAATGGGGTTACATTAGCTACCCTCCAATCCTCAGGAACTACTCCAGAATCTAAGGAGTTTTGAAAAATTATCACTAATGCCTCCACTATTTCTGTGGCTACTTCCTTGAGTACTCTGGGATGCAGACTGTCTGGCCCTGGGGATTTATCGGCCTTTAATACATTCAATTTACCGAACACCAATTCCCGGCTAACCTGGATTTCACTCAGTTCCTCCACCTTATTTGACCCCCGGTCCCCTGCTATTTCCGGCAGATTATTTATGTCTTCCTTAGTGAAGCAGAACCAAAGTAGTTATTCAATTGGTCTGCCATGTCCTTGTTCCCCATGATCAATTCACCTGTTTCTGACTGCAAGGGACCTACATTTGTTTTAACTAATCTCTTTCTCTTCACATATCTATAATAACTTTTGCAGTCAGTTTTTATGTTCCCTGCCAGTTTTCTTTCATAATCTATTTTCCCTTTCCTAATTAAACCCTTTGTCCCCCTCTGCTGGACTCTGAATTTGTCCCAGTTCTCTGGTAGGCTGCTTTTTCTGGCTAATTTTTTATTCTATCCCTGATTTCCCTTGTTATCCATGGATGCACTACCTTCCCTGATTTATTATTTTGCCAAACTGGGATGAACAATTGTTGTAGTTCATCCATGCAGTCTTTAAATTTTTTCCATTGCACATCTACTATCAACCCTTTAAAAATCACTTGCCAGTCTACCTTGGCAAATTCACGTCTCATACCTTCAAAGTTACATTTGTTTAAGTTCAGAACCCTTGTTTCTGACTTAATTATGTCACTCTCCATCTTAATGAGGAACTCAACCATATTATGGTCACTCTTGCCCAAGGGGCCACGCACAACAAGACTGCTAACTAACCCTTCTTCATTACTCAATACCCAGTCTAGAATAGCCTGCTCTCTCGTTGGTTTCTCTGCATGTTGGTTTAGAAAACTATCCGGCATACATTCCAAGAAATCCTCTTCCTCAGCACCCCTACCCATTTTGATTCACCCAATCCCATTGAACATATGTATACCCAACAGAAACTGCCAGAGGCGCTAAATGAATCTATAATAACACATACCAAAAATAGATAAGGACCTGGAAGATCCAGGTTCAAATAGAGCTATAGCTCTCTTAAACATTGATCAAAAAATATTAACTAAAATCCTAGCACAAAGATTAAGCACAGTGATTAATAAATGAATACACCCTGACCAAACAGGATTTATACCAAAACGCTATTCTTCATATAACCTGAGATGATTATTCAATATTATATACTCAAAGAGAAGTACTAACGAAGATCTAGCAATTATTTCATTAGATGCTGAGAAAGCATTTAACCAGGTGGAATGGCCTGGTTAGGGCTAGTGGTATACATTTCAATTTTAATGTTTTCTTTATTTGTTTCCAGATACGTATCCCACTTTCTATTATAGGATTTTCACTATAGATTTTCTTACCTAGTTTAATATTAGCGAATAAAGTAGAGCTAATTTCAAAAGGCGAACAATCTTCTTTTTCCAATTTTAACCAGATTGGTTGTTTATCTGTCTCTACTAACCAAAAATCATATTTTTAATATTAACTGCCCAGTAATAAAACATAAAATGTGGCAGTGCTAGACCTCCATTTATTTTTGATATACATAAATGTTTTGTATTTATTCTATGACTCTTATAATCCCAGATAAAGTTGGTGACTATAGAATCAATCTTCTTAAAGACATTTTTAGGAAGATATATCGGAATCAATTGGAAAAGATATAGTAATTGCGGGAGAAAAATCATTTTTATTGCATTAATTCTACATAGCATTGAAATAGGTAATGTTTTCCAATATAAAATATTTTTATTTAATTTATTCAATAAAAGTGGAAAATTAGATGTAAATAAAGAATCAAATCTTTTTGTTACATAAATTCCAAGATATTAGATTTTTTCGTTTGCTATCTTAAAAGGAAATTGTTGTAGTATATGTAAGTTATTTACCATTATTGACATGTTCACTTTTATTCCAATTAATACTATATCCTGAAAATAATCCAAATTCAGTTATTAATTTTAGTAAATTTGGAATACTAATTTCCGGCTTTGTAATATAAAGTAATACATCATCCGCATATAAGGAGATTTTATTTTCATACCCATATATTTCAGGATGTAATCTCACATGTTGAGCTAATGGTTCTATTGCAAGTGCAAACAATAGCGGGGATAAAGGTCAACCTTGTCTGCAGCCTCGGAATGAATTAAATTTAGTTGATAGCATTTGATTTGTTAGTATTCTGGCTGTTGGATTAGTGTATAATAATTTAACCCAAGTAATACATTTCTCTCCCAACTTAAAAGTTTCGATAACCGAAAACAAGTAAGACCATTCCACCTGGTCAAAGGCTTTCTCCGCATCTAATGATGTAATTACCAGGTCTTTATTAATACCTCTTTTCGAATATATAATATTGAATAATCGTCTCAGATTATATGAGGAATATCGTATTGGTATAAATCCTGTTTGATCCGGGTGAATTAATTTATTAATAACTGTGCTTAGTCTTTGTGCTAATATTTTGGTTAGTTATCTTTTGATCAGTATTTAAAAGAGCTATAGCTCTATATGATCCTGGGTCATCCAGTTCTTTGTCTATTTTAGGTATAAGTGTTATAATAGATTCATTTAACGTTTCTGGTAGTTTCTGGTGGGTATAAATGTATTCATAGAGTATCTTCAAACGTGGTGCAATCAGATCATTAAATGTTTTATAAAATTCCGAACCAATACCATCCGGTCCCGGAGTTTTACCATTTTTTAATGATCTGATAGATTCTTCGATTTATTTTCCTGATATTTCAGCATTTCGTGATTCTCTATTTTGTGAATTGAGATTATATATTTTTTTAAATGCTTCTTTTCCAATCTTGTGTTCTGTCATTTTAGCTGAATATAAATTTTTATAATATTGCAAAAATCTCTCATTAATATCTTTGGATTGTACTAATGGTTCACCATTGTACGATTTAATCCTATGGATTATTTTTTCTCCCTCCATTTTCCGTAATTGACGAGACAATAATTTTTGAGGTTTATCTCCAAATTCAAATTATAATTGTTTAGTGTATTGATAGAGTTTTACCACTTGATCTGAGTATACTTTATTTAATTTATATTTCAGTGCAGCGATTTTGTTTTGTTTTGTTATGGATGGATTAGCAGCATTCTTTGTGTCGAATTGTTTAATCTCCTTTTCCAAATCCTGTTGTTCCATTCGATTCTCTTTATTATAAAATGCTTGAGAAGAAATTATAATTCCACGTTCATATGCTTTAAAAGTTTCCCATAGTAGGGAAGAAGATATTTCTGGTTTATCATTTGTTTCAAAGAAAATCTTGATCTGTTCTATGATATATTCCTGAGTTACTTTGTCTTTTAAACTTTGTGGGTTAAATCTCCATTGTCCCTGTTTTTCCATTTTACTATTTATTTTAATCATAAATGTTAAAGGTGCGTGATCTGAGATTGTAATATTCTGGTATCTTGAAGTATAAGTAAGTGAGATAAGTTTAGCGTCAACCAAAAAATAATCTATTCTTGAATAGGTTTTAAGTACAGGTGAATAAAATGAATATTCTTGTCCAATTGGATTTTCTACTCTCCAAACATCTTTAATATTACTAGTATCCATATATGCATTGAATAAGTCACTGGAATGGGATTTGGTTTTCCTTTGTCTTGTGGATCTATCTAAATAAGAATCTAATGTACAATTTAAATCTCCTCCAATTATTAACATAAAAACATAGAAATTAGGTGCAGGAGCAGGCCATTCGGCCCATCGAGCCTGCACCGCCATTCAATATGATCATGGCTGATCATCCAACTCAGTATCCTGTACCTGCCTTCTCTTCAAACCCCCTGATCCCTTCAGCCACAAGGGCCACATCCAACTCCCTTTTAAATATGGCCAACGAACTGGCCTCAACTACCTTCTGTGGCAGAGAATTCCACAGATTCACCACTCTCTGTGTGAAAAACGATTTTCTCATCTCGGTCCTAAAAGACTTCCCCCTTATCCTTAAACTGTGACCCCTTGTCCTGGACTTCCCCAACATCGGGAACAATCTTCCTGCATCTAGCCTGTCCAACCCCTTAAGAATTTTGTAAGATTCTATGAGATCACCCCTCAATCTGCTAAATTCCAGCGAGTACAAGCCGAGTCTATCCAGTCTTTCTTCATATGGAAGTCGTGCCATCCCAGGAATCAGTCTGGTGAACCTTCTCTGTACTCCCTCTATGGCAAGAATGTCTTTCCTCAGATTAGGAGACCAAAACTGTACGCAATACTCCAGGTGTGGCCTCACCAAGACCCTGTACAACTGCAGTAGAACCTCCCTGCTCTTGTACTCAAATCCTTTTGCTATGAATGCCAACATACCATTCACTTTCTTCACAGCCTGCTGTACCTGCATGTCTACTTTCAATGACAGGTGTACCATGACACCCAGGTCTCGCTGCATCTCCCCTTTTCCTAATTGGTTACCCTTCAAATAATAGTCTACCTTCCTGCTTTTGCCACCAAAGTGGATAACTTCACATTTATCCACATTATACTGCATCTGCCATGCATTTGCCCACTCACCCAGTCTATCCAAGTCATCCTGCAGCCTCCTAGATCCTCCTCACAGCTAACACTGCCCCCCAGCTTCATGTCATCCGCAAACTTCGAGATGTTGCATTTAATTCCCTCGTCCAAATCATTAATGTATATTGTAAATAGCTGAGGTCCCAGCACTGAGCCTTGCGGCACCCCACTAGTCAATGCCTGCCATCCTGAAAAGGACCCGTTCACTCCTACTCTTTGCTTCCTGTCTGCCAGCCAATTCTCTATCCACATCAATACTGAACCGCCAAATCAGTGTGTTTTAAGCTTATATACTAATCTCTTGTGTGGGACTTTGTGGAAAGCCTTCTGAAAGTCCAGCTATAACACATCCACTGCTTCTCCCTTATCCACTCTATTAGTTACATACTCAAAAAATTCAATAAGATTCGTCAGACATGATTTACCTTTCGTAAATCCATGCTGACCTTGGCCAATGATTTCACCACTTTCCAAATGCGGTGCTATCCCATCTTTACTAACTGACTCTAGCAGTTTCCCCACTACTGATGTTAGACTAACTGGTCTGTAATTCCCCGTTTTCTCTCTCCCTCCTTTTTTTTAAAGTGGAGTTACATTAGGAGTAGGGAAGTAATGTTAAAATTGTACAAGGCATTGGTAAGACCAATTCTGGAGTATGGTGTACAATTTTGGTCGCCTAGTTATAGGAAGGATGTCAACAAAATAGAGAGAGTACAGAGGAGATTTACTAGAATGTTGCCAGGGTTCCAGCAACTATGTTACAGAGAAAGGTTGAACAAGTTAGGTCTTTATTCTTTGGAGCACAGAAGGTTAAGGGGGGACTTGATTGAGGTCTTTAATATGATGAAAGGGATAGACAGAGTTGACGTGGATACGTTTTTTCCCATTGAGGGTAGGGAAGATTCAAACAAGAGGGCATGACATGAGAATTAAGGGACAGAGGTTTCGGGGTAACGTGAGGGGGAACTTCTTTACTCAGAGGGTGGTGGCTGTGTGGAATCAGCTTCCAGCAGAAGTGGTGGAGGCAGGATCGATTTTAACATTTAAGAGTAAAGTGGATAGGTATATGGACGTGAAGGGAATGGAGGGGTATGGTCTGAGTGCAGGTAGATGGGACTAGGGGAAAACAAATGGTCGGCACGGACTGGAAGGGCCGAGAGGGCCTGTTTCCGTGCTGTAATTGTTATATGGTTATATGGTTATTAGCTACCCTTCAATCCTCAGGAACTACTCCAGAATCTAAAGAGTTTTGAAAAATTATCTCTAAGGCATCTGCTATTTCTGGGGCTACTTCCTTAAGCACCCTGGAATGCAGCCTATTTGGCCCTGGGGATTTATCAGCCTTTAATCCATTCAATTTACCTAACACCACTTTCCGGCTAACCTGGATTTCACTCATTTCCTCCATCTCATTTGAGCCGCGATCCCCTGCTATTTCCAGCAAATTATTTTTATGTCTTCCTTAGTGAAGACAGAACCAAAGTAGTCCTTGTTCCCCATGATCAATTCACCCGTTTCTGACTGCAAGGGACCTACATTTGTTTTAACTAATCTTTTGCGCTTCACATATCGATAAAAAACCTTTGCAATCAGTTTTTATGTTTCCTGCCAGTTTTCTTTCATACTCCATTTTCCTTTTCCTAATTAAGCCCTTTGTCCTCCTCTGTTGGTCTCTGAATTTCTCCCAGTCCTCTGGTAGGCTGCCTTTTCTGGCTAATTTGTATGCTTCACCTTTTTCTTTGATACTACCGCTGATTTCCCTCGTTATCCACGGATGCGCCACCTTCCCTGATTTATTCTTTTGCCATACTGGGATGAACAATTGTTGTAGTTCATCAATGCAGTTTTTAAATGCCTTCCATTGCATATCCACCGTCAACCCTTCAAGAATCAATTGCCAGTCCATCTTGGCCAATTCACGTCTCATACCCTCAAAGTCACCTTTCTTTAAGTTCAGGACCCGTGTTTCTGAATTAACAATGTCACTCTCCATCCTAATGAAGAACTCAACCATATTATGGTCACTCTTGCCCAAGGGGCCACGTACAACAAGGCTGCTAACTAACCCTTCCTCATTACTCAATATCCAGTCTAGAATAGCTTGCTCTCTCGTTGATTCCTCCACATGTTGGTTTAGAAAACTATCCCGCATACATTCCAAGAAATCCTCTTCCTCAGCACCCCTGCCAATTTGATTCACCCAATCTATATGTAGATTGAAGTCACCCATTATAACGGTTTTACCTTTGTTGCTCGCATTGCTAATTTCCTGTTTGATGCCATCCCCAACTCTACTACTACTGTTAGATGGCCAGTACACAACACCCACTAGCGTTTTCTGCCCCTTTGTGTTTCGGAGCTCCACCCATATCGATTCCACATCCTCCAAGCTAATGTCATTCCTTTCTATTGCGTTAATCTCCGCTCTAACCAGCAACGCTACCCCACCTCCTTTTCCTCTCTGTCTATCCTTCCTGAATATTGAATATCCCTGGATGTTCAGCTCCCAGCCTTAGTCCCCCTGGAGCCAAGTCTCCGTGATCCCAACTATATCATAATTATTAATAGCTATCTGCACATTCAACTCATCCACCTTATTACGAATGCTCCTCGCATTGAGACACAAAGCCTTCAGGCTTGTTTTTACAACACTCTTGGCCCTTTTACAATTATGTTGAAAAGTGGCCCTTTTAGATTTTTGCCCTGGATTCGTTTTCCTGCCACTTTTCGCCTTGCTACCTATTGCTCCTATCCTCATTTTACACCCCTCTGTCTCTCTGCTCACACATTTAAGAAACCCTCCACTTCTTATTCTCCGTTTGTTATTTTTTTTCTTCTTCTTTCCTCCCTATGTGTTGCGTCTGCCTGCTTCTCTTCTCTGCCTCCTGCCTCACAAACGGACTACTTGCCTTCTCTATTTGAGTCTCTCCCCCCAACCGATCTAGTTTAAAGTCTCCCCAGTAGCCTTTGCAAATCTCCCCAACATTAAGTTATGTTGTGCTATTTCCAGGATGTCATTAAATATTTTCTTAAAGAACAGTGGACTATCAAAGTTTGGTCCATATACATTGACAAAAATCATTTTTTGGGACATTTAATTCACTTATTACAATAATGTATCTACCGTCACTGTCAGTTATAGTTGATGTATGTTTAAATAAAGTGCCTTTATGAAATAATTTTGCTACGCCTCTGGAATTGTGTGTAAAAGAAGAATGATACGTTTTATCTATCCATTTAGCTTTCAGCCTATGCTCGGCATCTTTTTTTAAATGTGTTTCTTGAATAAAAATCACATCAGCTTTAAATGCTTTTAAATGTGCTAGTACTTTACCTCTCTTAATTGGTTCATTAATACCTTTAATGTTCCAGCTACAATATTCCTTCATTTCCCTTCTTCAATTTTAAATCTTGCATCTTTTGTCAATGGGGGTCTATAATAGAGCCAATAATTCAGTTCGACAGACCGACTGTCGAAAAACATTAATTTCTCTCTCATTTTTCATCGATGGGAGAAATCCTCTGGTCCCAGAAGGCGGAGGGGGGTTCTGAGCGAGGTGGCCAAAAATGACGGCCGTAGGTCGCAGCGTTCTCTCGAAAATCACAGCACAGCGCGCCAAAAGTGGTCAAGATCAGACTTTTAGTAATATCGACGTATACAAAAATTAATTAAACTATTTTTTGATAACCCTCCCCCTCTCATTCTCTCCATCCTATCTCACCCTCTATCTCTTTCTTTCACTCCTATCGCACTCCCCCTCTGTCTCTGTTCCCCTTTCTCTATTCCGTCTTTCTCACCTCTCTCTCCGATCTCCCTCTCTCTCCCCCTTCTCTCCCCCTCTCCTCCTTCTATCTCCTCCCCGTATTCTCCCCACTCTCCCCCCTCCCCTCCTCTCACTCTCTTTTTCCATCTCTCTCCCCTCCATCTGCCTACTCTCTCTCTCCCCCTTGTCTACCCCTCCTCGCTCTCTCTCCCCCACTCTGTTCCTCCTATCTGTCCTTCCTTTCTGTCCATCCTCTCTCTCTGCCCATTGTCTGTCTCCCCCCGTTTCGCTCTCACCCCTCTATCCCTCTCTCTCACTCTCCCCTCTCCATCCCCGCTCTCTCCCCAACCTCTGTCCATGCTCTGTCTCCTCCTCCCTCGCTGCCCCCCCGTTTCTGGGTATGTTACAAAACTTACTTTGAGCGGCGCTGCAGTTCTGCCCGTGTGCGCAACTTTGGCGCCTTTCAGAGGGGGGCGGGTTTAAAATGCCGTTTTTCTCCAGACAGGGCAAATCGATGCATCTCATGGGATTTCGTTGCAAAAGAGAAATCGGTCCAATATTTGTTTTATGGAGGTATTTTTAAACTATGCTAGATCATTTATTAGCGTGAGTAATTTAAAAATCATCTTCTAAAGCCGTGAGCACCGACAAAGGGAGGGATTTTATGTAGGGGTTAAAATAAGGTACACAGTTTATTTTTACATAAAAACGTGCTTCTTAGAAAGCCTTTAATCAAATTTTCATGTTGCGAAAAGGGGACAAAAAAAATATACAAACCGGCAGTGTTTTTCCTGCCGACTGCACTAAAACCCACTCGGAAGTTGATTTAAATGGCCATTAATTTACGGGAATTAAACACTAAATTCCTTCCATTTGGTCTATAAATTCATGAAAATGAGATGTAAAAATCATGTAATTTTGTGAATTATTGTGTGAATGTTATTTGGACACTTAGGCAATTTAAAAATGTTTATCTTTTCTTAAGAAATGGATAGATGTTTAGATCTAGTAATTGAATTTTGTAATTAGCTACAATTAGGTAATTAACTAATTATATGCTTTAATTTCAGGTCATCCAAGTAAGATTGTTTCATATTTGTTTCAGAATGCTTCAATCTATAATAACTGAAAATGGCATTGTTATCTTAATTTTTAAAAAAGCTATGGGCTTTTGACTGTCCTAGATCACAACTTTTGAGTTAAGGCAATGGAAAGGCAATGGGGAACAAGATGCTAATTTCCGAGCATGAAAATGACCATAATCTTTTTTAATACTGAAGATATGAAAGTGAATTAGGTGTCAAATTAAACTTCTTTTTATGCTTTATCTGATGGGATAAATTGCAGACTTCATTTTTAAAATCTCAAAATTTTGTAACATTGTTACCATTTCTGTACCCATCCCGACCGCTCTCTCTATCTCCCCCTCCTCCTCTTACTATCCCCTATCTTTTTCCGACTCCCACCTCTCTCCCCCCCTCTCTACGGGCTCTCCCAACCTCACTCTCTCTTCTCCCCCTCTCTCCATCCTTTCTCTCTCTCCTCCTAATTCACAGAATTATCTCACCACTCTCTCTCCTCCCAATCTCTATCCCCCCTCGCTCTCCCCCTCCTCTTCCCTCTCTCCCTTTCTCTCACTCTCTCCCCCCTCCCCCCTTTCTCTCCCCTATCTCTCACCCTCTCTCCCTCGACTTCTCCCTCCGCCCCCTCTCTTCCTCCTCTATCCCAGTCTCTCTCCGCCCTCTCCCTCTCCCCGTCTCTCACCACGTTCTCCCCGCTCTCTCTCTCCCCTCACCCCTCTCTCCCTTTCTCCACACCCTCTCCACACGCTCTCTCCACCCATTTCTCTCTCTCTCTCTCTCCATCTTTCCCCCTCCAAATCTCCCCCCCCTCTTACTACCTCTCTCTCCACCACCTCTCTCAACGCCCTCTCACCCATCTCGCACTTCCCCTCTCTCCTTCCTTCACTCGCTCCCCATTCTCATGGCATACTACACCCTACTCTCTCTCTCCCCTCGCTCCAATCTCTCTCTCCCCCATTGCTCTTCTTCTCTCACCTTTCTCTCATTCTCTACCACTCTCTCTCCCCCTTCCTCCCTCTCACTCCCCTACCTCTCACCCTCTCTCACTCCGCCCTCTCCCTTCGCCGTCTCTCTCCCCTCTCTCTCCATCTTTTTCCCTCTCCCAGCCCGCTCTCTCTCCCCTCTCTCATCCTCACTTTCTCCCCCGCTCTCAATCCCCCTCACTTTCTCTCCTCTCACTCTCTTTCAATCCTCTCTCCCCTCTATCTCTCCCTCCCACTCTCGCTCCCCTCCGCCAACACTCTCTCCCCTCTCCCCTTTCCCCCTTTCCCCCCTCTCTCCCTCCCTCTGTCTTCCCATCTTTCTCACTGTCTCTCTATCACTCCACTCCCTCCTGTCTCCCTCCCTGCCCCCGCTCTCCCTCTCTCTCCTCTTTCACCACCTCTCACTCTCTCTCTCCCCAAACCCCCTCTTCCCCTCCTCTCTCCCTGCCTGTCCCCCTATTCTGTCTTCCCCTCTCTCTTCCCCCCACCCCATCTCTCTCTCTTCTCTTTGTATTAAATCAACCAAACCATGTTGATAAAGACTAACCAAGAAGTTTAATTTGACTAAATAAAGACTAACCAAGAAGTTTAATTTGACTAAACCCCTTCTCTCCCCTCTCTCTCTGCCCTCTCTCTCTCTGCCCTCTCTTTCCTCACTTTCTCTTTCACCCCTTTCTCTCCCCTCCAATTTATAATACCACATTTACAAAAATAAATTAAACCAAACTAATATTTGATACCCCTCCCCTCTCGCTCTCTCCACCCCATCTCCACCTCTGTTTCATTCTCTCTCTCGTCTCACACTCCACCTCTCTCTCTCCCCCTCTCCCACTCTCTCTCCCACTCCTCCCTCTCGCTCTCTCTCTCTCTCTCTCTCTCTCTCTCTCTCTCTCTCTCTCTCTCTCGTTCTCTCTCTCTCTCTCTCTCTCCCCCCTCCCATCTCTCTCACCCCCTCTTTCCTCTCTCTCTACCCCTCTCTCTGCCCACTTTTCCAACCCCCCTATCCCTCTCTCTCCAGTCTCTCCCTCCCCTCTCTTCCCCCCTCTCTCCATCTACTATCTCCATCTTTGACCCTCCCTCGCGCTCCCTCTATCTCCCTCCTCTCTCTCTCTTCCTCTTCTTTCCCTCCTCTCATTCCCTCTTCTTTCTCTCCCAACGTTCCCCCTCCCCTCTCCCCTCCCTCTCTCCTCCTCCCCTCCACCCTCTCTCTCCCTACCCTCTCCTTCTCTCTCTACCCCTCTCTCACACTTTCCCTTCAAAGGTACAGCACGGAAACAGGCCCTTAAGTCCACTCACTGCCCTTCTCTTTCTCCTCCTCCTCTCCCACTCTCTCCCCATCTCTGTCACCCCTCTCTCGCCATCTCTCTCCATCTCCCTCATCCTCACCTCTCCACCCATTCGCCCTTTGTCCCGGCTCTCGCTCCCTCCATTCTCCCTCCCCTTTCTCTCCCCCCTCTCTCTCCCCACCTCTCCCCTCTTCCTATCCCCCTCCCCCCCCTTCTCCCTCTATCCCTGACTCTCCAACCTCTCTCTCTCCCTCTCCCTCTCTAAACCACCCTCTTTCATCCCTCTCTCTCTCTCTGCCCTCTCTCACCCCCTCCTTATCCCCCACTCTCTCTATCGCACCTTCCTCCCTCTCTCATCCTTTCTCTCTATTCCCCCTTTCTCCCAGCAATCTCTCTGCCCGCTCTCCCTTCCTCTGTCTCTCCCCCTCTTTCTCTCTCACCCTCTCTCTCTCCATCCCTTACCCCTCTCTCTCTCCCATCTATCTTCTATCCCTCCCTTCTCTCTACCTAATCTCTCTCATCCCTCCTCTCCCCTCTCCCTCCCGATCTCCCCACTCTCTCTACCCCCTCCCCCCCCTCTCACCCGCCTCTTCTTCCCCCTCTCTCTGCCTCTCTATCTGCCCTCTGTCACCCCCTCTCTCTCTGTTCTCTCTCACCCTCTCGCTCTGTCCCTCCTTTCTCTCTATCCATCCCCACTCTCCCGGCACTCTCTCCCCCTACTCTCTCCCGAGAGCACACCTGGAGTATTGTGTGCAGTTTTGGTCCCCTATTTTGAGGAAGGACATTCTTGCTATTGAGGGAGTGCAGCATAGAATTACAAGGTGAATTCCCGGGATGGCGGGACTCTCATATGCTGACAGAATGGAGCGGCTGTGCTTGTACACTCTGGAGTTTAAAAGGATGAGAGGGGATCTCATTGAAACATATACGATTGTTACAGGTTTGGACACGCTAGAGGCAGGAAACATGTCCCCGATATTGGGGGAGTCCAGAACCAGGGGCCACAGTTTAAGAATAAGGGGTAAGCCTTTTAGAACGGAGACGAGGAAACACTTTTTTTCATGGAGAGTGGTGAGTCTGTGGATTTCTCTGCCTCAGAGGGCGGTGGAGGCAGGTTCTCAGGTTCTCTGGATCCTTTCAAGAGAGAGCTAGATAGGGCTATTAAAAATAGCAGAGTCAGGGGATATGGGGAGAAGGCAGGAACGATCAGCCATGATCATATTGAATGGCGGTGCTGGCTCGAAGGGCCAAATGGCCTACTCCTGCACCTATTGTCTATTGCCTCCCTACCCCTCTCTCTTTGCCCAATCTCTCCCCCTCTCCCGCTCTCTCTACCCTCTCTCTCTACCCTCTCTCTCTCCCCCTCTCCCTGCACTCCTCTGTCTCTTACGGAGGTAAACAGCCATTTTCGCCCCGTTGGCAACAGGAGGCCAAAGCCGGTCATCTTTAAACGGCACCCGGACGTGGAAGAGGGTGTGGGGGGATAGCTAGAGGGGGAGAGATGGGGAACGTTAGAGGGAGAGAAAAAGATGTGGGGAGAATGTAGGGAGATAGAGGTGGGAGGAGGGGGGAATGTGGGGGAGTGGGGGGAGGAGGAGATAGAGAGAGAGAGAGAGAGAGAGAGAGAGAGAGATGGGGAGAGAGAGCGGGGGACAGAGAGGGTGAGAGGCGGAGATAGAGATGGTGAGAGAGTGTCATGAAGGGCCTGTTTCCACGCTGTATCTCTGAAGTAAAATCTGAAAAAGTGAAGCTGGCAGAGAAGAGCGTGGTTTGGGTCATGTTTAAATCGTGTGTGGACGTGGCGCCAACGGACGAGAAGCCGAAGCATGGAAGTGGAAGCCAAATAACCGAATGGAAACGAAGCCGAAACGCAAACTAACCGAAAGGGAAGGACGCCTAAAAGCAAACTCACCGAATGGCCGCTCGGCCGAAACGCAACCTACCCGAAAGGTGGCGTCGCCGACCAGCCAACGGACCGAATGTCGCTCCACAGAAAAGTCAAATAACGGACATGACGTTGCCGGGGGACGGGACTTGTCAGCGATTCATCCAGGTCCCGCGTCCATCTCATCACTGTGGAGGGATGAACATTGTCCCACACCTCCGCTCCACCCGACCCACAGCCCACGGAGGGTGGCCGTGGGAGAGTGGGTGCTGTCACGAGGGATGCACACCTTCGGCCGCTTAAAACTTGGTGTTTGGGTTGATTGCCCAGTCACTTATGGCTTGACTGGAAATATGACCCCACGCTCCCATCTCCCCTTCTCTCTCCCTCTCTCTCCCTCTCCCTTCTCTTCTCTCTCCCCCTTCTCACACTCACTCGAAACACTCTCTCTCTCCACCCTACTCTCTCTCTCTCCAGAGCGCCCTCCTCTCTCTCCCCTTCTCTCATCTATCCCTTCTCTCTCTCCCCTTCTCTCTCTCCTCCTCCTCAGCCCCTCGTCTCTCTCTCCACCTCTCTCTCTTCTCTCTCTTTCTCTCTTTTCTCCCCTCCTCTCTCTCCCCCTCTCTCCCTTCTCTCTCTCCTCCCTTCTCTCTCCCCCCACTTTTCCCCCCCCTCACCTCTCTCCCCCCCCTCTCTCCCTTCTCTCTCTCCTCCTCTCTCTCTCACATTCTCTCTCCCCCCTCTCTCTCTCTCCTCCGTCTCCACCAACAGGAGGGTCGGGTAATTTTCCCACACAAGCCGTAGGTGACTGGGCGATCTGAATCCAAGCACCAAGTTGCAAGCGGCCGAAGGTGTGGATCCCTCGGGACAGCCCCCACTCTCCCACAGCCCCCACTCTCCCACAGCCCCCACTCTCCCACGGCCACGCGCTGTGTGTCGGGTGTAGTGGAGATGTTGGCTTTTAGGCGTCCCACCCTTTCGGTTAGTTTGCATTTAGGCGTCCCACCCTTTCGGTTAGTTTGCATTTAGGCGTCCCGCCCTTTCGGTTCGTTGGCGTTTCAGCTTCGTTTCCATTCGGTTATTTGGCTTCCACTTCTTTGCTTCTGCCATTTTTCGTCCATCAGCGTTATGTTCGCACACTTTTTCCAATTTTTCTTCAGAGATACAGCGTGGAAACAGGGCCTTCATGACAATCTCTCGCCCTCTCTATCTCTGCCTCTCTCACCCTCTCTGTGCCCCACTCTCTCTCCCCATCTCACTCCCTCTCTCTATCTCCCCAACCCCCTCTCCCCCACATTCCCCCCTCCTCCCACCTCTCTCTCCTACATTCTCCCCCTCTCTTTCTCCCCTCCATCTCTCCCCATCTCTCCCCCTCCCTATCCCCATACCCTCTTCTACCTCTTTCTCGGCACTCTCCGCTTTCCCTCCCTCCCACCTCTCTCTCTCTCCCCTCTCTCTATGCCCTCTCCCACCCCCTTTCCCTCCCACACTCTCCCCGCCATGTCTCACCCACTTCCACCTACTCTCTCCCCCTCTCTCACTTTCGTACAGGGGGAAATGAACATGTTCGCTCTCGCTGGGCACAGGTGGCCAAAGTCGGCTATCTAAACTTTCGCCCTCCTCTCCCTGCTTCACTTTTTCCTTTATTACTTCAGAGATGCAGCGCGGAAACAGGCCTTCAACCCACCGATTGTGTGCCGACCAGTGATCGCTCATTCACACACTAGTTTAGTTTAGAAATACAGCGCAGAATTTAAATTAATATTTGATATACTATCAACCTCTCTCTTGCTCCTCCTCTCTCATGTCCCCTGACCCCATCCCTCTCTCTCTCGCCTCTCTTTTGACAAAAAAAAACTAAGTTCAAATCAAGACTAAGCACTGTCCCTCTCTCTCCCCCTCTCTTTCACCCCTCTCTCATGCCCCTTCTCCACCTTATTATAATATATTTATAATAATAAACAACACTAATATTTGACACCCTTCCTTCCACTCCACTTTATAAGAAATTAAACAAATATTATGTATCCCCTACTCTCCCTCACTTTCCATCCACCCTATCTCTCTCTGCCCTCTCCATCTCTTCTCTCTCTCTCTCCCCCTCTCTTTCTCCAGTTCTATCTCTCTCTATCCCCTGGTTCTCCCCACCCTCTCTCCCTCTCCCCTGCTCTCTCTGTCCCATCTCTCTGAGCTGCTGCACCACCACCAATCCAGTATATATGGGGGGGGGGGGTGATTTTTCGTGAATATGGGGGGGAGGAGAGGGGGGGTGGCCATTTTTTCGCCTTCCGCTGGGAACAGGATGCAAAAATCGGCCATCTTTAAACAGGCCCAAACTCTCGCTCTCAACACTGCGTCACGTTTCCCTTTTTACTTCAGAGAAACAGTGCAGAAATAGGCTCATCGGCCCACCGAGTCCGCACTGACCAGCGTTCGCCCATTCACATACTGCTTTACTTTAAAAATGAAACTATTATTTGATACACTCTCTCCCTCCACCCTCTCCCAGCCCTCTCTCTTTCCCCCTTCCCTCTCTCTTCCCCCACCACATCCCACTCTCCCCTTTTTGACTACATAAACTAAACTAACATACCAGAAACGAGACTTGCCCCTCTCTTTCCCCTCCCCACATTGTAATAATGCATTTGCAATAATAAACTACATTTATATTTGATACACTCCCCCAGCAATCAGCACGTTCACGCACTAGTTTAACTAAACTAAAATTTAATAAATGTAATATATTCTCTCCCGCACCCCTCTCTGTCCTCTTTCTTTCACCCCATCTCTCCCTCTCCTCTCTTTTGAGAAAAACACTATAACTAAACTCTCCTCCTCTCTCCGTCTCCCACTATCTATCCCTACACTCTCTCCCCCTCTCTCATCCATCACAGAGAGTGGTGATCCTGTGGAATCACAAAGGGTGGTGAGTCTGTGGAATTCACAGAGTTGTGAGTGTGGAATTCTCTGCCTCAAGGGCGGTGGAGGCAGATTCTCTGTATGCTTTCAAGAGAGAGCTAGATAGGGCTCTTAAAAATAGCGGTACAGGGAATATGGGGAGAAGGCAGGAACGGGGTACTGATTAGGGATGATCAGCCATGATAACATTGAATGGCGGTGCTGGCTCGAAGGGCCGAATGGCCTACTCCTGCACGTATTGTCTATTGTCTATTTTCTATTGTCTCTATCTCTCACCATTCACTCACTGCCCTTTCTCCACTATATTATAATACATTTACAATAATAAACTAAATATATTTATACCCACACCTTCCTCCACTTTTTGATAAATCTACAATAAAAGAAATATTTGTTATCCCCTTTCACTCCCTCCCTCCCACTCCCCTCTCTCTATCCCACTCCACTCTCTCTCCCCTCTCTCCTCTCTCTCTTCCATCTCTCCAACATCTCTCTCTCCCTCTCTCCCTCTCTCTTTCCCTCTCACACTCTCCCTCTCTCACCTCTCGCCCTCCTTTCTCACTCTCCCCCTCTCTCTCCCCCTCTCTCTACCCACTCAATCTGTCTCCCCCTTGCTCTCTCCCTCTCTCCCCCCAATCATCAACCCACTCGATCATATCATCTTCTTCCCCTCTCTCTCCCCCTTTATCTCCCCCTCTCTCTCTCTCCCTCTTTCTCTGCCACTCTCTCCTACCTCTCTCGCTCCCCTCTACCAGATCTGAATCACCACTAGTCCAGTTGAGATATTGACCATCATGGGGACTCTGGATAAGGCTGGGGGGATGGTAATCTTTCGCAGATACAGGGGCGAAACAGTCACGTTCGCGCCCTTCGCTGGGAACAAGAGGCAAAGGTCGATCATCTTGAAACAGGCACCATACTCCCACCCTCATCTACCTAATTAATTTCCCCCATTTTACTGTGAGATACAGCGCGAAAATAGGCCCTTCGGCCAACGAGTCCCTCCCGCCCAGCAATCGAGGAAGAAAGGGAGGTCTTTAAGACCTCATTGGTAGGGTTGGAGGTGTACATTATCAGTTTCAAGAAGGGTCTTGAAAAGTGCCTGCTTTTCCTCCACATACACCATGATTCAGCTTCTACTGCCTTCAGTGGAAGAGAATTCCACAAATTCACAACTCTCCGGATAAAAAGTTTTTTCTCATCTCAGTTTTAAATGGCTTCCACTTTATTCTTAGACTGTGGCCCCTGGTTCTGGATTCCCCCAACACTGGGGATGTTTTTCTTTTCTGGAAAGCTTGTCCAGTCCCTTTATAATTTTATATGTTTATATAAAATCCCCCACCCCTCATCATTATAAATTCCAGTGAATACAAGCCCAGTTTTTCCAGTCTTTCCTTATATGAAAATGCCGCCAAACTGGGGATTAACCTCGTGAACCTACACTGCACTCCCTCAATAGCAAGGATGTCCTTCCTCAAATTATCTATCTACATGTCTGTTCCTCTATCTAGCGCGAGGTTTGGCAAGCCTATAGTACATAGCATTACAGTACCTGCAGCTTTCTTATTTCAAACCCCCACCAAAAGCCCTTCAGCGGACAAACCCACCCATATCCTCCCTGAGTGCCGCCGTGACTGTTTCCCTGATTAGTAGAGCCACTCCTCCCCCAGTTCCTGCCTCCCTCTCCATCACATCTGAAACATTGAAGCACTAGAACATCAAGCTGCCAGTAATGTCCCTCTCCCTATTACATTGCCCCAATGGCCACAACATCCTGTTGTTAAATATTGTAAATATTTCTCATTGGCGCACAGTTGAATGAATAATACATAATGCTGAAAATTATAATTCCAGCTTTAGATCTAAGAAAGCAGGAGTTGGTTAACTCTGCTGTGCCCGTCTCACAGTGGGGAATATTATTTCCAGCCAGTGAACACAAAGTGAGGCTCTGTTCAATCTGCAGTTAATTTTCTGGTGAACAGCTTCAGACAAGTCATCAGGATGATATTAATGCAAACCACAGACCAGGCAGCAAGGTCAGTCCTAGAGAAAATTACCAACTCATCCATCTGCGCTGTGCACACGGCGGATCACACAGGCTGCCACATACCGAAACTTAATACATTTTCCTATTTAGCAAGTAATTCATGAGAGCATTTTCTCTTCCCCCGCTCAGTCCGTCTTAAGCAAACTGATCTCTCGCTGGCCCAGCACTTCAATTCCCCCCTCCCATTCCCAATCTGACCTTTCTGCTCTGGGCCTCCACCATTGTCAGAGTGAGGCCCAGCATAAATTGGAAGAACAGCACCTCATATTTCGCTTGAGTAGTTTACACCCCTGCTCTCTCTCTCCATCCCTTCCCCATTCCCAGTCGTCCCACTAGTCCCACTGTCTCTGCCTACTTTCTTTTTTTTTGTTTCCCCCCCCCTTCCTTTGTCCTGCCCCTCCCCTGACATCAGCCTGAAAAAGGGTGTCGACCTGGAACATCGCCTTTTGCTTCTCGCCATAGATGCTGTCTCACTCTCTGAGTTTCTTCGGCATTTTGTATCTACCTTCTTTCTTATGTTTCCCTTCATGGTGTGTAAACCTGATACATGTAGTAACAAAAATAAATAAATCAATGATCATGAAAGGATATTGAAAAGGACCAATGTGTACTGCAGGCAATTATATTATGTTAATGAAGAAACTGCAGATGCCGGAGAATCGAGGGTTACACAAAAAGCTGGAGAAACTCAGCGGGTGCAGCAGCATCTAAGGAGCGAAGGAGATAGGTGACGTTTCGGGTCGAGACCCTTCTTCAGACTGGTCAGGGATCAGGGAAACGAGAGATATAGACGGTGATGTGGAGAGATAAAGAACAATGAATGAAAGAGATGCAAAAAAGTATCGATGATAAAGGGAACAAGCCATTGTGAGCTGTTTGTGGTGTGAAAATGAGAAGCTAGTGCGACTAGGGTGGGGGAGGGAGATAGAGATAGAGGGAATGCCAGGGCCTGAGGGCTGAGGGAGAGGTGGGAAGGGGAGGAGACAGCAGGGGTTAACAGAATTGAGAAAATTCAATGTTCAAGGATCCCAAAGGATGCCAACTCCCCAAGCGGAATATGAGGTGCTGTTCCTCCAACTTGCGGTGTTGCTCACGTCTGGCCGTGGAGGAGGTGTCCAGGACCGAGAGGTCGGATATGGAATGGGAGGAGGAGTTGAAGTGCTGAGCGACCTGGAAGAGGTCGGGTTGGTTTTTGCGGACCGAGCGGAGGTGTATTCGGCGAAACGATCGCCAAGCCTCCGCTTGGTCTCACCGATATAGATCATCTGGCATCTGAGCAGGCGATGAGTCAAGTAGATGAGGTTGGAGGAGGTGCAGGTGAACCTCTGTCGGACCTGGAAGGACTGCTTGGGTCCCTGAAAGGAGTGGAGGGGGGAGGTGAAAGGGACAGTGTTGCATTTCTTGCGGTTGCAAGGGAAAGTGCCCTGGGATAAGAGTAAGCGGGAGAGGAGGAAGAATTGGACAAGGGAGTCGCTGGAGGGAGCGGTCCTTTGCGGAAGGCAGACAGGGGGGGAGATGGGAAGATGTGGCGGGTGGAGGGGTCACGTTGGAAGTGGCGAAACTGGCGGAGGACTATCTGTTGTATTTGCCGGCTGGTGGGGTGAAAGGTGAGGACCAGGGGGACTCTGCCCTGTGTGCGAGTGGGGGAATGGGGAGAGAGGGCAGTGTTGCGGGGTATGGAGGAGATCTCCCCCCGTCTGCCTTCCGCAAAGACCGCTCCCTCCGCGACTCCCTTGTCAATTCTTCCCTCCCCTCCCGCTCTACTCCTTCCCCGGGCACTTTCCATTGCAACCGCAAGAAATGCAACACTTGTCCCTTCACCTCCCCCCTCCACTCCTTTCAAGGACCCAAGCAGTCCTTCCAGGTCTGACAGAGGTTCACCTGCACCTCCTCCAACCTCATCTACTGCTTCCGCTGCTCCAGATGCCAGATGATCTATATCGGTGAGACCAAGCGGAGGCTTGGTGATCGTTTCGCCGAACACCTCCGCTCGGTCCGCAAAACCAAACCCGACCTCCCGGTCGCTCAGCACTTCAACTCTCCCCTCCCATTCCATATCCGACCTCTCGGTCCTGGGCCTCCTCCATGGCCAGAGTGAGCAACCCCACAAGTTGGAGGAACAGCACCTCATATTCCGCTTGGGGAGTTTGCATCCTTTGGGCATTGAACATTGAATTTTTCTCAATTCTTGTTAACCCTGCTGTCTCCTCCTCTTCCCACCTCTCCCTCAGCCCTCAGGCCTGGCATTCCCTCTATCTCTATCTCCCTCCCCCACCCTAGTCGCACTAGCTTCTCATTTTCACACCACAAACAGCTTACAATGGCTTGTTCCCTTTATCATCGATACTTTTTTGCATATCTTTCATTCATTGTTCTTTATCTCTCCACATCACCGTCTATATCTCTCGTTTCCCTGATCCCTGACCAGTCTGAAGAAGGGTCTCGACCCGAAACGTCGCCTATCTCCTTCGCTCCTTAGATGCTGCTGCACCCGCTGAGTTTCTCCAGCTTTTTGTGTAACCCCCGGCAATTATATTATGATTTCCGTTTAATCTACACCTTTGAGAAATGTTGAGACCTGTTGATGTTTGATTCCTTCAATTTCAAGGCTAGAGTTTACTGGTTTACTAAATAACCAAGGAGTTGACAGGACGTTTTGAAGCAGTGGGTACATGTCAGTTGTGTACCTGGTTCACAGGTTACTGAGTTTTATGCGGAAACATAGAAACATAGAAAATAGGTGCAGTAGTAGGATATTCAGCCCTTCGAGCCTGCACCACCATTCAATATGATCATGGCTGTTTATCCAACTCAGTATCCTGTACCTGCCTTCTCTCCATACCCCCTGATACCTTTAGCCACAAGGCCCACATCTCACGCACTCTTCAATATAGCCAATGAACTGGTCTGAACTACCTTCTGTGACAGAGCATTCCACAAATTCACCTCTCTGTGTGAAAAAAGTTTTTCTCTTCTCGGTCCTAAAAGACTTCCCCCTTAACCTTACACTGTGACCCCTTGTTCTGGACTTTCCCTACATCGGGAACAATCTTCCCGCATCTAGCCTGTCCAACCCCTTAAGAATTTTGTAAGTATCTATAAGATCCCCTCTCCATCTTCTAAATTCTAGTGAGTACAAGCAGCCTCTATCCAGTCTTTCTTCATATGAAAGTCCTGACATCCCAGGAATCAGTCTGGTGAACCTTCTCTGCACTCCCTCTATGGCAAGAATGTCTTTCCCCAGATTAGGAGACTAAAACTGTATGTAATACTCCAGGTGTGGTCTCACCAAGACAATGTACAACTGCAGTAGTACCTTCCTGCTCCTGTACTCAAATTATTTTGCTATGAATGCTAACATACCATTCGCTTTCTTCACAGCCTGCTGCACCTGCATGCCTACTTTCAATGACTGGTGTACCATGACACCCAGGTCTCGTTGCATCTCCCCTTTTCCTAATCGGCCACCTTTCAGATAATAGTCTACTTTCCTGTTTTTGCCACCAAAGTGGATAACCTCACATTTATCCACATTATACTGCATCTGCCATGCATTTGCCCACTTACCCAACCAATCCAAGTCACCTTGCATCCTCCTAGCATCCTCCTCACAGCTAACACTGCCCCCCGGGTCACCCCGGGCCCCCCAGCTTCGTGTCACCCCCTCCAAAACTTGGAGATGTTGCATTCAATTCCCTCGTTCAGATCATTAATATATATTGTAAATAGCTGGGGTCACAGCACTGAGCCTTGCGGTACCCCACTAGTCACTGCCTGTCATTCTGAAAAGGACCTGTTTACTCCTACTCTTTGCTTCCTGTCTGCCAGCCAGTTCTCTATCCACATCAATACTGAATCCCAAATACCGTGTGCTTTAAGTTTGCATACTAAGCTCTTATGTGGGACCTTGTCGAAAGCCTTCTGAAAGTCCAGATATAGCACATCCACTGGTTCTCCCTTTCGTAATATTCGTCAGACATGATTTACCTTTCATAAATCCATTGGAATTTGTCCAATGATTTCACCACTTTCCAAATGTGCTGCTATCCCATCTTTAATAACTGACTCTAGCATTTTCTCCACTACTGATGTTAGACTAACTGGTCTGTAATTCCCCATTTTCTCTCTCTCTCCCTTTTTAAAAAGTGGGGTTACATTAGCTATCCTCGAAGAAGAATAATACTTTCCGATGGATGATTAATCTCCCACTAAACCTTCGCATATACTTATGCAATTGTCTCAGTGTTGTTAATGTCACCCTCTCCATTCCCACATAATTGTACTTCAGAATCACGTGAGTGACTACGTGAAGAAGGCCGTCAGCCCGCATGCACGTCTAGCGCATTGTGCACCGGCTGACTGGCAGGCGCGCTGCTCCTGCCAGCGGTAAGTTTAAACCTGGAAGGAAAGTTTAAACTTATGTCTAGGGTTGTTTTTTGTATTGCAGGAAGCTCCTCGTAGAGTTTGCCTGCTGGTTTCAGGGCGAAGTGGGATAGGCCGCGGGAAACCGGTTATGGACCATGGGGAGATCCCGGTCTGAAGCCAGCAGCCGTAGGGTTCGCTCCCAAGTTGCTGACAAGGAGGTCAGTGGAGGAGTGTGAGTGGGAGCCCCAGTATGGGCTCCCAGACCGCTATGGTACCCCCAGAAAAAGGGGTTAGACTGGCAGTTAGCCTGTCTTGCTATCCCAGTCACTCACTATGGGGTCCGCAGCTCCCACACCACAATGCTCCTCCCAGAATTAGGGGTTAGACTGGCAGTAAGCTGGTCTCGCTACCCCAGTCGCGGACAATGGGGTCAGCAGCCCCAGACCGCTTAGGTCTTCCCAGATAAAGCAGTTAGACTGGAAGTAAGCTGGTCTCGTTACTCCAGCCGCTGACAATGGGGTCAGCAGCTCACAAACCGCTTAGGTCTTCCCAGATAAAGGGGTGAGACTGGCGGGATTTGGTGAGGGTCTCTCTCTGCTTTATGTCTCTAAAGGTTGAGAGATAGTCTGCCAATATATAATCTCTTTTTAGGGCACGGTAACATTCTAATCTGCTTTGACTTTTGGTTTCTTTACCCCAATGTTCCAAATAAGTTTCTTTAAATTGATTGATAATTTGATTCACTAACTGGTGATTGGGGATCAGTATTGATCTGTGGCTGGTCAGGGTTTAACTAGATATGGTTTAACTGAATAAGGGTAGTTATTCTCAGTATCAACTGACACTGGGAACTCTTTTCTGGGTTCACCTCTTGGGTTTGAGGGTTTTAAACTGGAGGGTATCTATGGGGCTAGATTTATGGTGATCCCAACAATTTTGTGCACTTTTCTGGATACTTTTTATCAGTGGGTATCTGCCTAATTCCGCCCTACATGCATTTGTTAGTGTTTTTCTTTGGATAAGGAGAATGTTTTGACAAAATTCCGCATGCAGGGCCTCTGTTGTATGTTTTTCCCATTTAATATAGCTACGGTGACTGAGCGGACCCCACACTTCAACACCATAAAACGCAATAGGCTGGATTACATTGTCAAATATTTTATGCCACATTTTAATTGGAATTTGGATGTTGCAGAATTTTGTTTTTATTGCATATGGAGCTATTCGAGCTTTCTCTTTTAGTGTATTCACTGCCATGTTGAAGCTCCCTGATGCTGCAACAGTTAGACCAAGGTAAGTATAGCTCATAGTGTGTTTGATAATGATATAATTGAGAGTAAATTGGTATTTACCTTCTTGAAATCTGGGTCTTTTCTGAAAAATCATGATGTTGGTCTTCTTTAGATTTACAGCACAATTTTGGCAGTACTCATCAAGTATGTCCAACAGTTGCTGCAGTCCATGTTCTGTGGGGGACAGCAGAACCAAGTCATCCGCATAAAACAGGGATTTTACCTCTCCGTCCAGAAGTTAGAGGCCCGGCGCTGTGCTCTGGTCCAACGTTATTGCCAAATAGTTTATATGTACATTAAACAGTGTTGGGCACAGTTTGCATCTTTGCTGGATGCCTCTTCTCTGGGCGAAGAGATCAGTGCATTTGTCCCCAATTTTAACGAGATTTTAATAATTTGTCCCCAATTTATTATTCAGATATATTGATTTGATAAAGTCATATACCTTTCCTCCTATTCCACAACAGAGGCGTTTGTAATAGAGACCTTTGTGCCAAATAGAGTCAAATGCTTTCTCAAAGTCAATAAAACAGGTAAATATTTTTCAATTTTTTGCTTGATGTATATGTTATTCAATGAGAGTGCGGAGGGTCTAAATGTGGTCAGTGGTACGGTGTTTTGGGAGGAAGCCAGTTTGGTTTTTACTGAGAATGTTGTATTTGTTAAACTGCATTCTGTTATTTATGATACAACAGAACAACTTCCCTAGGCAGCTACTGACAAAGCTGCCACGATAATTGTTTGGGTCTAATTTGTTTCCACTCCTATAAATGGGCGAAATAAGCACTTGACACCAAATATCAGGGAAATAACCTGAACGTAGTGTGATGTTGAACAATGTCCTGCATCACCGGAGTGCTTGAACATTTCATTTTAATGCTGTCTGGACCACAGGCTTTCTTTGAGTGAAGAGATTTTATTTTTATGGTCAATTCTTCCAAATTAATTGGGAAATCAAGAGGGTTTTGATAATCTTTAATTATTGTTTCTAATGTTTAGAGTTTTTCTTTGATATGAGAATAATTTAAGTTTATTAATTATTGGGAATGTCTACAAAATAAGATTTTTGAAAAGTGGCTCTCCAGTTACTCACTGTCTTGAATTGGTATATTTGTAGTTTTGTTTGTGCTATCAGGTTATTCCACATATTCCAAAATTTGTTTTGTTTTTGTGGAATTTTCAATTTCTTCAAGTCTTTTATGAGTGTAATTTTGTGTTTTGTTCCTATAGTGTGTTTATAACTATTTCAGTGTTATACATAATACAGTTAAGTCTGGTATTGTTTGGTGTTATTTTTTTCATATTTTCACTCAGACTTTGATAACACTTTTACACTCATGGTCCGAAATCCATTTTTCATGGTGTTACATAGAAACATAGAAGATTAGGTGCAGAGTAGGCCATTCAGCCCTTCGAATGCACCGCCATTCAATTATGATCAGGCTGATCATCCAACTCATATCCTCACCTACCTTCCCTTCCACTCCCATACCCTCTGATGCCCCCTTATCCACAGGGCACATCCAACTCACTCTTAAATAAGCCAATGAACTGCCTCAACAACTTGGCCAGAGATTCCAGAGGACTCACACACTCTCTGTGTGAAGAAAGTCTTTCTCATCTCGTCTAAAAAGGATTTCCCCTTATCCTTAAGCTGTGACCCCTTGTTCCTGAGGACTTCCCCAACATCGGAACAATCTTCATGCATCTAGCCTTCCAACCCCTTAAGAATTTGTAAAGTTTCATACAAGATCCCCTCTTAATCTCCTAAATTCCAATAGTATAAACCAAGTCTATCCAGTCTTTCTTCATAAGACAGTCCTGACAACCAGGAATCAAGTCCATGGTGAACCTTCTCTGCACTCCCCTTCTATGGCATTATATGTCCTTCCTCAGATTTGAGACCAAAACTGCACGCAATACTCCAGGTGTGGTCTCACCAAGACCCTGTACAATCTGAAGTAGGAACTCCCTGCCCTGTACTCAAATCCTTTGCTATGAAAGCTAACTTACCATTCGCTTTTGTCCACTGCCTGCTGCACCTGCATGCCTAACTTTCAATGACTAGGTGTACCATGACACCCAGGTCTCGCTGCATCCTCCTCCTTTACCTAATCGGCCACCATTAAATAATATTCTTGTTTTCCTGTTTTTGCACCAAAGTGGATAACCTCACATTTATCCACATTATACTGCATCTGCCAAACTTGCCCACTCCCCCAGCCTATCCAAGTCACCTTGCAGTCTCCAGCATCCTCCTCACAGCAACACTCCCCCCATCTTAGTGTCATCCGCAAACTTGGAGATATTGCCTTCAATTCCCTCTTCCAGATCATAATATATATTGTAAATAGCTGGGTCCCAGCACTGAGCCCTGCGGTACCCACTAGTTACTGCCTGCCATTGTGAAAAGGCCCCGTTTACTCCTCACTCTTTGCTTTGTTTGCCAGCCAGTTCTCTTCCACATCAATACTGAACCCCTAATACCGTTGCTTTAAGTTTGTGTTTTTTGATCATTTTTCTCACAAGATCTGCTTTGATGGCTGCCTTGTGAAAGATCATATTAATATATTTTATGGCCGTGTTTACACCATCTCTAGTAGTCTCATATGGGTTTGCTTTGAATTTCAATATTTTATTTGTGAGATTAGGTGAATTGGGGGCCATGATGAATTTATCTCCACTATCTTAAGCCCACCTGTATGTCTGATTTAGTTTATAAAGCTTATTGGGCTCCTATTTAACTTCTTTAGTTTGAACAGTAAATTTTAGGTACACGTTGATTTGACTATGGTCTGAAAGAGGGGACTGCTGCACAACAGTGAATGCACTGATAGTGCAGGGGTCTATGTCAGTAATTGCGTAGTCTACCACGCTAGACCCAAGCTGAAGAATATGTAAACCTTCACAGTGTGTCCCCTCTTTTTTTTTTTTTTTCTTTCTCTCTCTCTCTCTCTCTCTCTCTCTCTCTCTCTCTCTCTCTCTCTCTCTCTCTCTCTCTCTCTCTCTCTCTCTCTCTCTCTCTCTCTCTCTCTCTCTCTCTCTCTCATTCTCTAGCGCTTCATGGGAAACAATACAATGCAAGGGAAACTGCGCAAAGGAGGGGGCTGGAAAGGAAAGATGAGGGAAATGGGCAGAAACAGGGGAAAACATTTACAATAAAATTAACTGAAACTGAAGTGATAGATGAGCTATATCACAGACAGTTCCCCTACAACACTGATTATACCAAAGATCATAGAGCGGATTACACTGTGAGAGGCATAATGAAAGCCGCGTTTTGCATTGACAAATGGCAGCCGTGATGCTCCGTTACGTACTGAACCCCAGTGCGCTGGATTACTTAGGAGTGATCTTGCTCCGCTCTATGATCTTTGGGCTGCAGTAAGACCTCACGTGACTGCCGACCAGGTCCCGCCCCCTCCCTCCCCCCACTAATTGGCAACGCCAGCGGCCAATCGGAGCAGGTTCCACTTCCCCCGGCCCCAACGTCACAAAGGACCAGGTACCGCCTCTCCTTCCGTCCGACCAATCAGAGCCCGCAGCTCCAACACCACATGGGGGGGAGGGGAAACAATGACTGATCTAGTACAGGAAAAGGAAGAAGGGTCTCGACCCGAAACGTCGCCTATCTCCTTCGCTCCTTAGATGCTGCTCCACCCGCTGAGTTTCTCCAGCTTTTTGTGTACCCACTGATCTAGGACACCTCCTCCTATATATCCTTGGAGCATGACCCCACTGACGAGCACCGGGCCACTATCTCTAGCACCATCACTGACTTCATCAACTGGCTCCCTGCCCCCCCCCCCCCAAACCTCCACCCTCATCATTCTCCAGCCCCGTGCGGCCCAATTTTCCCTTCTCCCCAAAATCCACAAACCTGACTGTCCTGGCAGACCCATTGTTTCTGCCTGTTCATGTCCTGCTCAACTTATTTCCACATACCTCGACTCCACCCTATCCCCCAGTAAAATCCCTCTATGTTCAGGACACCTCACACAGTCTCCGTCGTCTCTAGGAATTCTGTTCTCTAGGCCTGCATCCCCTCATCTTCACCATGGATGTCCAGTCACTCTACACCATCCCCCACCAGGAGGGCCTCAAATCCTTCCGTTTCTTCCTCGACCAGAGAACTAACCAATCCCCGTCTACTGATACTCTCCTCCACCTATTAAGGGCTGGTCCCTGCCCTTAATAACTTTTCGTTTGACCTCCCATTTCCTCCAAATACAAGGCCTAGCTATGGGCACGTGGATGGACCCTAGCTATGCCTGCCTATTTGTAGGGTACGTCAAACAATCCTTGTTCGAAATGTACCAGGGCCCCATCCCTGAACTCTAGCTCCACTACATCGACGATTGCATTGGTGCTACCTCCTGCACCCACACACAATTGACTGACTTCATCCATTTCACCACTAACTTCCATCTGGCACTCAAAATACACCTGAACCATTTCCAACATTTCCCAACCATTTCTGCACCTCACTATCTCCATCGCAGGTGATAGACCTCTGACCGATATCCACTATAAATCCACTGACTCCCATGGCAATCTGGACTGTACTTCTTCCCAACCTGCTTCCTATAAAGACTCCATCCCCTACTCCAAATTCCTCTATCTACGCCGCATCTGCTCCCAGGATGAGGTGTTCCACAACAAGGCATTGGAGATGTCCTCATTCTTCAGGGAACGGGGGTTCCCCACTTCTACGATAGATGCGGCTCTCACAAGGGTTTCTACGAGGGATACCCCATGACACTGTTCTCTCTCCACACCCCCCCACTCATAACAAAGATAGTATCCCCCAGTCCTCACCTTCCACCTTACCAGCCGTCACATACAACATATGATCCTCCATCATTTTCGCCACCTCCAACGTGACCCCACCACTTGCCACATCTTCCCTTCTCCTCCCCTGTCCACTTTCCGCACAAACCGCTCCCTCGGTAACTCCCTGGTCCAGTCATCCCTTCCCACCCGCACCATTCCATCTCCAGGCACTTTCCTTTGCAACCGCAAGAAATGGCACACCTGTTGCTTTACCTCCCTTCTTGACTGCATTCAAGGACCCAAACAGCGACTAAGTTTCACCTGCACCTCCTCCAACCTCATCTATTGCATCCACTGCTCTAGATGTCAGCTGATCTACATCGATGAGAACAAGCGTAGGCTTGGCGATCACTTCGCCGAAAACCCCGATCAGTTCACTATACTGACCTGATCTCCCGGTGGCTCAGCACTTTAACTCGACCCATTCCGAATCCGATCTTTCTGTCCTCAGCCTCCTGCATGGTCGGAGTGACGATTACCGGAAATTGGAGGGCAGCACCTCATATTTCGCTTGGGCAGTTTGTACCCCAGCGGTATGAACATTAACTTCTCTAATTTCAGGTAGTCCTTACTGTCTCCTCCCATTCTCAGCTTTCCCTCTAGCCCTCTAGCTCCTCCTGATCCTGTCTTTTTTACGCACCCCCCCCCCCCCCCCCCCCTCACATCAGTCTGAAGAAGGATTTCAGCCCAAAATGTTGCCTATTCCTTCACTCTATAGATACTGCCTCACCCACTAAGTTTCTCCAGCATTTTTGTCTACCTTCCGATCTATCTTTCCCTCTCAACCCCATTCTCCTGTCTTCTCTCCATAAACCCTGACACCCGCACTCACAGAGTTGACGTGGATAAGCTTTTCCCATTGAGGGTAGGGAAGATTCAAACAAGAGGGCATGACATGAGAATTAAGGGACAGAGGTTTCGGGGTAACGTGAGGGGGAACATCTTTACTCAGAGGGTGGTGGCTGTGTGGAATGAGCTTCCAGCAGAAGTGGTGGAGGCAGGATCGATTTTAACATTTAAAAGTAAAGTGGATAGGTATATGGACGTGAGGGAATGGAGGGGTATGGTCTGAGTGCAGGTAGATGGGACTAGGGGAAAACAAATGGTTGGCACGGACTGGAAGGGCAGTCCGGAAGCAAAGAGTTGGAGTGAACGGGTCCTTTTCCAAATGGCAGGCAGTGGCGAGTGGAGTGCCACAAGGCTTGGTGTTGGGGTTGCAACTGTTTAATATATATATTAATGATTTGGAAGAGGGAATTAGCAGCAACACTAGCAAGTTTGCAGATGGCACAAAGCTGGGTGGCAGTGTGAACTGTGAAGAGGATGCTTGGAGGTTGCAGGGTGACCTGGACAGGTTGAGTGAGTGGGCAGATGCATGGCAGATGCAGTATAATATAGATTAATGTGAGGTTATCCACTTTGGCGGCAAAAACAAGGGGCCAGATTATATTGCAATGGGTTTAGGTTAGGTAGGTGGGAGGTGCAGCGAGAGCTGGGCGTCATTGTACACCCACCGGTCACTGAAAGTTGGCTTACAGGTACAGCAGGCAGTAAAGAAAGCTAATGGAATGTTGGCCTTCATAACAAGAGGATTTCAGTATAGGTATAAAGAAGTTCTTCTGCAGTTGTATAGGGCTCTGGTGAGACCACATCTGGAGTTTTGGTCTCCTAATTTGAGGAAGGACATCCTTGTGATTGAGGCTGTGCAGCGTAGGTTCACGACATTGATCCCTGGGATGACGGGACCGTCATATGTGGGAAGATTGAAAATACTAGGCTTGTATTCACTGGAGTTTAGAAGGATAACCATATACATATAACCATATAACAATTACAGCACGGAAACAGGCCCTCTCGGCCCTTCCAGTCCGTGCCGACCATTTGTTTTCCCCTAGTCCCATCTACCTGCACTCAGACCATACCCCTCCATTCCCTTCACGTCCATATACCTATCCACTTTACTCTTAAATGTTAAAATCGATCCTGCCTCCACCACTTCTGCTGGAAGCTGATTCCACACAGCCACCACCCTCTGAGTAAAGAAGTTCCCCCTCACGTTACCCCGAAACCTCTGTCCCTTAATTCTCATGTCATGCCCTCTTGTTTGAATCTTCCCTACTTTGTAACTGTTAATCTCCACTGAGTATTACACAGTCTGCTAGAGCATCTAGTAACTCTTCAGGCAAATCAACCCCATCAGTTGTCCCTGGTACTGCTGTGATTTTAGCAGCCAGCAGTTTCCTCTGGAGCTTCCCCTCTCCTGGCTCCTTATAGATGGGCTCCTGTTGCCCCAGATAGGGTCATAGACTGCTGGTACTTTAAGAGAATGGAGTTCTCTGGAGCAATGTACTTCCCAGCCATAAAGTTAATGGTTTGCTCCTGTAGCTGGTTTGTATCCATGTATTTTGTACTGGCTTGCAGCTTTGTATAGGCAGTCCTTCCTGAGTTGGTACAGCATGTGTTCCCACAATTCTTCCGCTGCTCTCTCTCTGGCACACCCTCACAGTTGACTGTTCAGCCAATTGCCCGCTTCGTCAGGGTCGCCCAGCTCTGACCCCTAATGCTCCCCTGCTAAGAGGGTGAGACATTTGGCAGTCCTTGAAAGGATGTCTGCCGTGGGTCTGCGAGGAGACCCACTGTGACACTGCCCCCTGCATAAGCAGGTCACGAAAACTGGAGCACTGATCCCCATCCGGCTCCCGCGGGGAAAGACGCCCGCCGTCGCTATCCGTTGAACGGGGTGTCTTCAGGTCCGGACCCAGCCGAGTCAACGGACCTGTCCGACTTCCGGGTGGTTTTTTGTCCGCCGACCGCGGCGCACCTGCGGTCTGTAGCGGCGAGAAGCCGGCAGCTGAGCTGGCAAGCACCTGCAGCTCTGGAGAGACGGCACGCTGCTGGCTGCTTCCACAGCATCGGTATTAGCCGCTGCTCTCCCTTACGCGACTCCATGGTGCTTCCTCCGTTCTGAAAAAGAAATCACACCGAGTCGCCACGCTCACCAGAAAAGGTAAGACTTACCTTCAGTAATTTTTCAAAACTTGCGCTGGAGGAGCGGCGCTCCTCCCGACTGTCGCTTCCGCAATGCGTTCGACGATATGTCGCGCATGCGTGCTGGCGGGGTCTTCACGTAGTCACTCACGTGACTCCGAAGTAAAATTCAGCATGCGAACTACAACGAAAATTCAGCACCCGAAAAATGATTAAAATGCAGGACGCGAAAGCCGATGAAAAAACACTATGACAAAAGCAACAAAATTCATATGCGAAAAATGTGACAAAATTTCAGGACGCGAGAAGCGACAAAATTTCAGCACACAAAAAGTGACGAAAATTCAGCACGCGAAAGTGACAACATTTCGGGACACGAAAGGTGAGAATATTTCAGTACATGAATAGTGATGGAAATTCAGCATGCGGAAAGTGACGGAAAATCAGCACACATTGTGACGGTCCTTCAGAATGCGATAAGAAAAATTCAGCCAATTGGCAAATTCAGCAGTGATGAAATTTCAGCACGCAAAAAGCAATGAAAATTCAGCATGCGAAAAGCGACCAACCTTCAGGATACAGAAAGCGACAAATATTCAGCAAGTGAAAAGCGACAAAAATTCAGCATGCAAAAAGCTATGAAAATTCAGCACGTGAAAAGCAATGAAAATTCAGGATGCGAAAAGGGATGAAAATTCATCCCGCGAAATGCAACGAAAATTCAGCACACAAAAAGCAATGAAAATTCAGCATGCAAAAAGCGACGGAAATTCAGCACACGAAATGCAACGGAAATTCAGCACTCGAAAAAGGATAAAAATTCAGGATGCAGTAGCCGATGAAAATTCAACATCACAAAAGCAACAAAAGTCATACGCGAAAAGTGATAATATTTCAGAACGCGAAAGGCGAGAATATTTCAGTACATGAATGTGACGGAAATTCAGCACACGAAATGTGACCAATATTCAGCACACATATTGCGACGGACCTTCAGAATGTGAAAAGAAAAATTCAGCCAATCGGCAAATTCAGCAGTGATGAAATTTCAGCACGTGAAAAGCGATGAAAATTCAGCATGCAAAAATAACTAACGAACATTCAGGACCCTAAAAGTTGAGAAAACTTCAGGACGCGAAATGTGACCGAAGATTCAGCACGCAATATTTCAGGACACGAAAGGCGACTAACATTTCAGTACATGAAAAGCGACAAAAATTGAGGCAAGTGAAAAGTGACGAAAAATTCAGCACTCGAAAAAGTGACGAAAATTCAAGACACGAAATCCCGATGAAAATTTGAAATTAACAAAAGCAACCGTATCCATGACATAAAAAGGGACAACATTCCAGGACGCGAAAAGTGTCAACATTTCAGTATACGAAAAGCGACGAAAATTCAGCACGTTAAAGCGACAACATTTCAGTACATGAAAGGCAAGCAAATTTCAGTACACGTAAAGTGACGAAAAATTCAGCACGCAGTGCTTGTTGAATTTGCAGCGACGAAAATTCAGCACGCGAAATGCTCAATGAAAATTCTGTACACAAAGAGTGACGAACGAAAAGCGACAATATTTCAGCACACGAAAAGTGACGAAAATTCAGCACACGAAAAGCTGCGAAAATTCAGCACGTGAAAAGTGACGAAAATTCAGCACGCAAAAAGTGACAAAACTTTAGCACAAAAAAAAGCTACCAATTCAGCACGCAAAAAGCGACGAGCCTTCAAGACACGAAACGCAACAAAACTTCAGGACATGAAACGTGATGAAAATTGAGCTTACGAAAAGTGACGAAAATTCAGGAATAAAAATCCGATGAAAATTCAAAATGACAAAAGCAACGTAAATTCATGATGCAAATAGCGACAAATTTTCAGGGTGGGAAAAGCGACAAAATTTCAGCAAACGAAAAGCAACGAAAATTCAGCACTCGAAATGCGACAAAATTCACAACAGGAAAAGCAACAAAAAAGTCGGCATATGAAAAGTGATGTAAATTCAGTGCGCGAAAAGTGACAAAAATTCAGCACGCGAAAAGCACCGAAAATTCAAAACGCTAAAAGCGATGTAAATTTAAGGCGCAAAATGCGACTAAACTTACGGACATGAAACGTAACGAAAATTCAGCATGTGAAAAGCGAAAAAAATTCAGCACTCGACAAGTGATGGAAATTCAGGACACGAAAGCCGATGAAAAGTAAAAACAATGAAAGCAATATAAATTCATGACGCGAAAAGCAACAACATTTCAGGATGCAAAAAGCGATTAAATCTCAGCAGGCAAAAAGCAACAAAAATTCAGCACGCGGAAAGCAATGAAATTTCAGCACAGGAAAATGATGAAAATACAGGACACAATAAGTGACGAGAATTCATACATGAAAAACGACAAAATTTCAAGATGTGAAAAGCCACGAAAATTCAGGACGCGAAAAGCAACAAAAATTCACCACGCGAGAAGCAATGAAAATTCAGCATGCGAAAAGTGATGAAAATTCAGCATGCAAAAAGTGGCGAAAATTCAGCACGCAAAAAGCGACGAACATTCAGGATGCGAAAAGCGACAAAAACTCACAACAAGAAAAGCAACGAAAATTCATACGCGAAAAGTGACAAAATTCAGGACACAATAAGCAATGAGAATTCAGCACAAAAAAAGGAACAAAAATTCAGCATGCAAAAAGCAACGAAAATTCAGCACGCGAACTACAACGAAAATTCAGCACCCGAAAAATGATTAAAATGCAGTATGAAAAAACACTATGACAAAAGCAACAAAATTCATATGCGAAAATGACAAAATTTCAGGACGCGAGAAGCGACAAAATTTCAGCACACAAAAAGTGACGAAAATTCAGCACGCGAAAGTGACAACATTTCGGGACACGAAAGGTGAGAATATTGCAGTACATGAATAGTGATGGAAATTCAGCACGCGAAAAGTGATGAAAAATCAGCACACATTGTGACGGTCCTTCAGAATGCGATAAGAAAAATTCAGCCAATTGGCAAATTCAGCAGTCATGAAATTTCAGCACGCAAAAAGCAATGAAAATTCAGCATGCGAAAAGCGACAAAAATTCAGCACACGTAAAACGACAAACCTTCTGGACGTGAAAAGTGACAAAAATTCACTACACAAAAAGCAACAAAAAAGCATGTGAAAAGCGATGTAAATTCAATGCGTGAAAAGTAATGAAAATTCGGCGCACGAAATGCGACGAAAATTCAAAACACGAAATGCGACGAAAATTCAAAACATGAAATGCGACGAAAATTCAAAACACGAAAAGCGACGTAAATTAAGGATGTGAAATGCGACTAAATCTCAGCACACGAAAGGTGATGAAAGTTCAGCATGCGAAAGCGATAAATATTCAGGACGTGAAAGGCGAGAACATTTCAGTACAAGAAAAGCGACGAAAATTCAGCATGCGGAAAAGTGCCGAAATTTCAGCACGCATATTGCTACAAACCTTCAGGATGCGAAAAGCGACAAAAATTCAACAAGTGCTAAGCGACTAAAATTCAGCATTCAAAATGGTGATGAAAATTCAACACGCGGAAAGCGATGTAAATTCAGCATGCAAAAAGTGGCGAAAATTCAGCATGCAAAATGCGACAAATATTCAGCACACATAAAGTGATTAACCTTCAGGATGCGAAAAGCGACAAAAATTCAGCAAGTGAAAGTCGACAAAAATTCAGCATGCAAAAAGCGATGAAAATTCAGCACGTGAAAAGCAACGAAAATTCAGGATGTGAAAAGCGATGAAAATTCAACCCGCGAAAAGCAACTAAAATTAGGCACTCGAAAAGTGATGAAAATTCAGGACGCGAAAGCCGATGAAAATTCAACACTACAAATGCGATGTAAATTCATACGCAAAAAGCGACAACATTTCTGGACGCGAAAAGCGACGAAATATCTGCACACAAAACACGACAAAAATTCAGCACGCAAAAAATTTCAGGATACGTAAGGCATTAAAATTTCAGTACACGAAAAGTGATGAAAATTCAGCATGCAAAAAGCGATGAAATGTCAAAACAACAAAAGCAACATAAATTCATGACACGAAAAGCGACAACGTTTCAGGATGCAAAAAACGACAATATTTCAGCACACGAAGAGCAACGATAATTCAGCATGAAAAATGACAACATTTCAGCACAAGAAAAGTGACAAAAATTCAACAATCAAAAGTGACAAAAATTCTGGACACGGTGACAACATTTCATTACACGGGAAGAGACAAAAATTCAGCATGTGTAAAGCGATTGAAATTCAGCACACAAAAAGCGATGAACCTTCAGGATGCGAAAAGCAACAACAATTCAGCATGCAAAAAGTGATGAAAATTCAGCGCGCGAAAAGCAACAAAAATTCAACACACGAAAAGCGACGAAAATTCAGGACACAATAAGCGACGAAAATTCAGCACTCGGAAAGTGATGAAAGCCGATGAAAATTCATCACGACAAAACAACATAAATTCACACACGAAAAGTGACAGAACTTCAGCACACAAAAAGTGATGAAAGTTCAGCATGCATAAAGGGATGAAAATTCTGGAAGAATCTATCTCGCTTTTTTATAACACCCAAAATAAAAAGCAGATAACTAGCTGTCCAACAACACTGTTGGAGGCTGTGTGGGAGTGCGGAGGCAGACCACTCGCATATTTTCTGGAACTGTGCAAAGATAAGGCCATACTGGGAAAATGTTAATGCAGTTGTAAATAATATCTTGGGTTATAATATCCCAAATACCTGCCCTGTGATGTATCTGGGATGTATTAAAGATAGTGTAAAAATAGAAGATACATATTTGATTAAAGCTTTGAGCAAGTAAGATACATATTTGATTAAAGCTTTGAGCAAGTAAGAAGGCCATTACCAGGCAGTGGCTTAATGAAAAAAAGTCCAAAACAGGAACAGTGGTTAGAAATTGTGCGAGACATCTTTAATATGGAGAAATTGACATATTCCTTGATAGTCAAGAAGAATGCCTTTGAGAAGATCTGGGAAAAATGGACTGTTTATTTGAGCCACGACGCCAATTAGATAAATGCCGAGCTCGATATGTGAAGACTGCGTTATATAGAACTAGATGATATGTTTGTATGAATGTTGAATTTTCTCCAGACAACTAATCAATGTAATGTTTTTTTCTTTTTTTAATTTGGTAAGTGAACCACACGATCTTATTCCAATGTTTTTATTTATTTACTTTTTTTTCCCCCCCCATCTACTTATTTTCTTATTTTGATTGCTATTTTCTTACTTTGTTTTATTTATGGTGATGGTGTTGCACTGTTTTGAAAATATCTCTTAAAAATCAATAAAAATTAAGTGAAAAAAAAAAATCTGGACGCGGAAAGGTACGAAAATAGTAAGCTTAAATGAGAACTTACCAGTTTGAAGATTGATCTTTATTTTATGAGGAGTTACGATGAGCGATTACGTGAAGAAGCCCCGCCAGTCCGCATGCAAGTCAATCTTCAAAGTAGTGGTGTGAAATCACAGATAACAGTAGCCAAAGTAACATAGTAAGACTTATAGAAGACTAGAACTACTAGATGACCTTTGCGATATGAGAGTTGTGAGTGGTGGGCACATAATCACTCATCGTAACTCCTCATAAAATAAAGATCAAACTTAAAACTGGTAAGTTCTCATTTACTCTTACTATTTTACTTCTGAATCACGTGAGTGACTATGTGAAGTTTTTGAAGCTCTGTGATTGCATGCCGTAGATACAGGTCCATACACTGCCTCAGTTGACACAGGATAAACAAATAATGTATTCAACATAGTTCAAATTATACATGTTAATGTTTGAATAAACAAAAGAACAATAACGACCCCTCTCTCCTAGGGGATAGTTACGAAACAGAACTCAAAATAGTATGCCCAAATACTTCCGGCGTGAGGACAGGTTTATTATAAAACCGTTGAAATGTCCCTTCACTCGACCATCCTGCGGCCCCGAGGATTTGGTCTAAACAGACGACCAGTGCCATCGCTGCGGATGTTAATGCCGCCCTGGTGGAGTGTGATTTAAACACATCAGTGTCCACTCTGGCACAATGCAAAACTTGTTTCAGCCACCTAGAAATGGTCTGCATTGACACCTTCTTATGAGATTTTTTGTGACTGATGAGCATTGTAATTTCTGAGGCTCTAAGGCTCTTGGTGACCTCGACATACTGTCATAAGTATGTAACTACACATAGCCGCGGATCAATGGGATATGCCATAAAACTCAGTTTCACCCTAGACATCCCTGGCCTGCTTTGTTTGATTAAATCATAAACATAAAATGTAATATTATTTACAGAAGAAACCATGCTGTCCAGTCGTAGTTTTTGCAGTGTCTGAACACATTGCGCTGAAACGAGCACCATGAGCATGACCACTTTTAGGGTGAGTCTTTGCAAAGACAGAGATGTAATTGGAGCCCATTGACAAAGTAATGTGAGATATGCTCACATCCCAGATTTCCGTATACCTAGGCCTAGGAGGATTACAGTTAAAAATACCCTTCATGAATCGGGACACCAATGGGTGAGACCCAACAGAATGTTGTCCCGACCCCTGCCATAAATAGGAGGACAATGCACTTATGGCACTATTCATGGCACTATAACTCAGTCACTCATCAAAATATAATGTGGCAAGGAACTCCAATACATCAGGTATGCTTGCAGTGGGATAAGATATATTTGACTGCAAGCAGAACATCTCCCATTTTTTGATATGAGATACGTATTGTTTCTTAGTACTATCTCTCCAGGCCGCAGCAATCACATCCACCGTACCATCTGATAGTCCGAGCCACAGGAACGGTCTCGTCAGAATCTGCAAACCAATAGATTAATATGATCATGTAAAGGATGACTCTCTCCTGTCACAGGGTGAACCACCAGGTTGCTGCATTTGGGGACAACCATAAAAGGCTGTGTGACCAGTCTCAGAACAAGTGGGAACCATGGTTGTGTAGGCCAGTCGGGGACTACCAAAATGCCTGAAGTGGAGTCCTGCACAATCTTAATGCGACATCGACTGATGAGGCAGAATGGGGAAAAGCGTAAAAGAACATACCACCCCAATATAGCGAGAATGCTTCCGCCGCTGCTGCCCCTGGATCGAACTCCCATGAAACCAGGCACATGCCGTGAGTAATTACTCAGGGTAGGCAGTCAGCCGGCTTTCAAAAAAAAAATCTTAAACCGCGCATGCGCAGATGGTTCTCTTCGTAAAAAATAAAAAATAAGTTACAATTCAATTTTACCAAGGCTTCCCAATCTCCTTCATTTTTTAATCACTGAATGGGTGGGGGACGGAGGATGAAGGAAGGTGGAGAGATGGTGGGAAAAACGGGAGCACACCGGGACGTTGAATCAATTGTCATCTTATTGAATGGCAATACTAATTCGAGGTAGCAATTGGAGGGAGAGTTCCTTTCCCAGCGTGTGGAGAGTCTGTGCCAGGGGTTAAAGATGCGGGGAGGGCAGGAGTGTTGAAAAGGAGGAGGGTCAGAGATCATGTCAGACTCAGTCACTGCTGCCACAGCACTCCGGGCACAGACCGCAGAACTGCCCGCAACTTCCGAGGATAGAAGCAGCTCGGGTGCGAGCGGCCGCCGGGACCGACAACAGAACCGGCTGCCATTTCAAGCGCCTTCTGCCGGCCCGCTCACCTCTGGCATTGCTCTTCGTCTGAACATCTCTCACCTGCTGCTCGCCGGCTTCGCTCATGTCAACCACGTCTCACAAATCCTTACATTCCCACAGCTGAGTAACCTCAACTGGTCCCCTGAGCGCGCTGTCGGAATTTAAAGATGTGCGGGAAGCCGGCCGGCGAGCGGCAGGTGAGAGATGTTCGACGGAGCATTGCAGAGGTGACGGGGACTAGCAGAAGGGGCTGAAGTGGTTGAAGTGGCAGGGTCCTGGCCGCCGCTCAAAGTCAGTCACCTGAGCTGCTTCCTTCCTCGGAAGTGGCGGCCAGTTCTGCTGTCTGTGCCCGAAGCGCTGCGGCAGCCATCCAAGCTAATTGACGCCCCGGCCACAATAAAACCATATAGCAGTCTGAAGAAGGGTCTCGACCCGAAACATTGCCTATCTCCTTCGCTCCTTAGATGCTGCTGCGCCCGCGGAGTTTCTCCAGCCTTTTGTGTACCATAGCAATTACAGCACGGAAACAGGCTATCTCGGCACTTTTACTCCGTGCCGAACACTTACTCTCACCTAGTCCCATCTACCTGCACTCAGACCGGAGCGTGGCAAGTGGGTTACTAACCCCAATCCCCTCCTTCACAATGCCAGACTTCCCAAACACTGTGAACGGAGCTCTCCTCCACCCCGGGAAACACAGCATTTAAAAACATAAAGCACCAAGAAATACACTTACCACATTATTGGTACATTAAGTCCATTCTTCACTCTGTGTTTTCCTGAGATACTATTAAAATAATGGCAATCCATATTTGAAAATCCCGCCAAGAAACTAGTGCTGCGCATTTTGCAGTGCTGCAAAGGCAGAATTTCTGCTGCCTTCAGCTCCCCTTGAAACTGAAGGCTCAGGCAGCGCTGATGGCACGTGGGCTGCACAGGACCTTCGCGTGTTACAAAGCGCTGCAGATGAAAGGCACGGAGAATAATGCCTACCTAAGAGATCGATCTCTTATATAACCATTATAACAATTACTGCACGGAAACAGGCCCTCTTGGCCCTTCCAGTCCGTGCCGACCATTTGTTTTCCCCTAGTCCCATCTACCTGCACTCAGACCATACCCCTCCATTCCCTTCCCATCCATATACCTAGATAGGCATAATTCCCCCATGCCTTTACTATTTATATTTAAGAATTGCCATTTCATTATTTTAGTCAGGGTAGGCAGTGCCTACCTTGCCTACCCTGACGGCATGTGCCTGCATGAAACATACTTTGGTAACTGGTGATTTAGCCTGGATGCAAACAAATCAATGTCCGGCAACCCATACTTGGCGACAACATTTTAAAAAGCTTTGGGATTCAACATCCATTCTGTATTGTCATTGAATTTTAGAGACCTGGTGTCTGCCACCATGTTATATCTACCTGGTAAATAGATTGCTGAAATCCAAATGTTCCTTGCAATACACCAATGCCAAATAAGGTCTGAAGAAGGGTCTCGACCCGAAACGTCGCCTATCTCCTTCGCTCCTTAGATGCTGCTGCACCCGCTGAGTTTCTCCAGCTTTTTGTGTACCCCCAAATAAGGTTAACCAGTTTATCACATGATACCGACTTAATTCCGCCCATGTGATTCACATATGCAACTGCTGTGGTGTTATCAATCTGGAGCTGAACATGCAAATCATGCATAGTTGAACAATACGCTTTTAAGCCATAGAATGCTCCTAACAATTCTAAATAGTTAATACCATGCATCTGAAGAATTAATGTCTCATGCACATTCCATCTGCTGCCGCAGCTAGAAATGGTATCAGTGGCTCCCCATCCCAAGGCACTTCCATCAGTTTGTACAGCAACTGAAGGTTGATTAACCCGAATAACTAGAGCAACGTGAAACATTCGTTATCCAACATTGTAACTCAGTGATAGCCTCAACTGGCAACTGCATGAGTCTATCGAAATGATCTGCATGTGTTTTCAGTGCCTGTTCCTTATCTCATTGCAAATTCTGATAATGTAAAGGCCCAAATTGTACTCCAGGGAAAGCAACCACTAATTTGCCAATTACACTAGCCACTCGTCGATGGAGGATTGCTACTCATCAACAAGATTGCTACAAGCTTCCATTAATTTTAATATCTCCCCTCCAGGCAGAGTTAGTTGAATCAATGGTGAACTCAAGTGATGGCAAATAATCAATGATCCTTGATGTAATCAATTTTGGATTTAGCTGGATGGATTGAGAAACCCCAACATTGGAAACATATGTTTAGTAACTGAAACAGCTAATTCACCTGCTTTCTGAGTCTTGCCTATGATTAGAACATCATCCAAATAGGCCATCACAATATGTTTCTGAGCCCGGAGTAAACCCAATACTGGTTTCAATTGACTTTTGTAAATTAATCTAGGAACTGAGGTTAACCATTAGGTAATAACCATATAACCATATAACCATATAACCATATAACAATTACAGCATGGAAACAGGCCCTCTCGGCCCTTCCAGTCCGTGCCGACCATTTGTTTTCCCCTAGTCCCATCTACCTGCACTCAGACCATACCCCTCCATTCCCTTCACGTCCATATACCTATCCACTTTACTCTTAAATGTTAAAATCGATCCTGCCTCCACCACTTCTGCTGGAAGCTGATTCCACACAGCCACCACCCTCTGAGTAAAGAAGTTCCCCCTCACGTTAACCCGAAACCTCTGTCCCTTAATTCTCATGTCATGCCCTCTTGTTTGAATCTTCCCCTACCCTCAATGGAAAAAAACGTATCCACGGTCAACTCTGTCTATCCCTTTCATCATTTTAAAGACCTTAATCAAGTCCCCCCTTAACCTTCTGCGCTCCAAAGAATAAAGACCTAACTTTGTTCAACCTTTCTCTGTAACATAGTTGCTGGAACCCTGGCAACATTCTAGTAAATCTCCTCTGTACTCTCTCTATTTTGTTGACATCCTTCCTATAACTAGGCGACCAAAATTGTACACCATACTCCAGAATTGGTCTTACCAATGCCTTGTACAATTTTAACATTACTTCCCTACTCCTATATTCAATGCTCTGATTTATAAAGGCCAGCACACCAAAGGCTTTCTTTACCACCCTATCTACAATGCGATTCCACCTTCAGGGAACTATGCACAGTTATTCCTAGATCCCTCTGTTCCACAGCATTCCTCAATTCCCTACCATTTACCATGTACGTCCTATTTTGATTTGTCTTGCCAAGATGTAGCACTTCACACTTATCAGCATTAAACTCCATCTGCCATCTTTCAGCCCACTTTTCCAAATGGCCCAAATCTCTCTGTAGACTTTGAAAATCTACTTCATTATCCACAACACCACCTATCTTAGTATCATCTGCATACTTACTTATCCAATTTTCCACCCCATCATCCAGATCATTGATGTACATGACAAACAACAGTGGACCCAACACAAGATGGCTTCCTCACATCCCTTACTCCCCCATGCTGGCTACCTCCCATCCTTTACTCCTCCAAGCTGGCTACCTCTCACCCTTACTCCCCCTAGCAGGCTACACACCGATCCCCTTACTTCCCCGAAGCTGGCTAATTCCCATTCCCCTAACTCTACCATGCTGACTACCTCCCATCCTTTACCCCCCCCCAAGCTGGCTATCCCCCATCGTTTACTCAGTTGAGATGGCTCCCTCCATCCCTTACTCCCCCAAGCTTGCTGAATCCCATCCCTTACTCCCCCACACTGGCTACCTCCCATCCGCCTTACTGCCCCACGCTGGCTACCTCCCATCCCTTGCTTCCCCACGCTGGCTACCTCCCATTCCCCTTACTCGCCCAAGCAGGCTTCCTTCCATTCCACTTATTGCCCCTAGCTGGCTACCTCCTATTAACCTTACTCCATCATGCTGGCTACCTCCAATTATACTTACTCCTTGCCCCAAGCTGGCTACCTCCCATTCCCTTTACTCCTCCAAACTCGCTACCTCCCATCCGATACCGCCCAGACTGGCTACCTCCCATCCTTTACTGCCCCAAGCTGACTTCCTCCCATCTCTGCAAGCTTTCTCAGATTCCCCATACTCTCCCAAGCTGGCTGCCTCCCATTCCGTAATCTGCCAAGGTGGTTTCCTCCCATTCCCTTACTTCTCTGAGTTGGCTATCTCCCATTCCTTACTCCCCCAAACTGGTTTCATCCCATCACATATTCCCCCAAGTTGGCTACATCCCATCCCTTACTTCCCCAAGCTGGCTAACTCACATCCCCCTTATCCCCCAAGCTGGCTACATACCATTTCCCTTACTACCCCAAGCTGGCTACTTCCCATTCCACATATTCCACCAAGCTGGCTACCTCCCATCTGGGTCCCTCCACCCCATACTCCCCAAGCTGGCTGACTCCCATCCACACTTATTCCCCCAACCTGGCTACCTCCCATCCCTTATGCCCCTGTCCCACGTAGGAAACCTGAACGGAATCCTCTGGAAATTTACGCCGCACCCAAGGTTTCCGTGTGGTTCCCGGAGGAACCCAGAGGTTTTTGTTAGTCTCCCTAATGGTCGAAAGTGGTTTTCGTTTTAAAAATCGTTAATTTCTAGCCGGTTGCGATGCTAGTTGAAGGTGGTTGCCGGAGGACAAAAACCTCCGGGAACCGCACGGAAACCTTGGGTGGGGTGCAAAGGCTCCAGAGATTCTGTTCAGGATTCCTAAGGGGCATAACTTACCCATGCTAGCTACCTCCCATCCCTTACTCCCTCCCCAAACTGGCTACCTCCCATACGTTACCCCCCAAGCAGGCTACCTCCCATTTCCCTTACAACACCAAGCTGTCTACATCCCTGTCCCCGTACCTCCCCAAGCTGGCTATCTCCCATCCCTTACTCCCCCCCCAAACTGACTTCCTCAGATTCCCCATACTTGCCCAAGCTGATTACCTCCCATTTCGAAATCAGGTTTCCTCCCATTCTCCTTACTCCCTGTAAGTTATGGGAGGCATAGCTTGGGGGATAATGGATGAGAGGAAGACAGCTTGCGGGAAGGGCGTAAGGGGAATGGGGAGGACACCAGTTTGGCAGATTACGGAATGGGGCGTAGCCAGTTTGGGTGAGTATGGGAAATTCAGCTTGTGGATGGGAGGAAGTTAGTTTGGGGAAGTAAGGGATGGAAGGTACCCCAGACTGCGGGTTGGGGGTACCGGATGGGAGGTGGTGAGCTTGGGGGAGTAAGAGGAATGGGAGGTTGCCATCTTAGAGGAATAAGATGAATGGGAGGTATGTGGATAGGGGAGTAGGGGGAATGGGAGGTAGCCAGCTTGGGGGAGAGTAAGGTGAATGGCAAGAAGCCAGCTAAGGGCGGAAGTAAAGGATATCCGTTGATAGGAGATAGCCAGCATGTAGGAGGAAGGGAGGGGATGCAACCAGCTTGGGGGAGTAAGGGATCGAGGGACCCAGCTTGGGGGAGTTAGGGATGGGAGGCCGCCAGCTTGGGGGAAAGGGTAATCGGATGACACCAGCTTGTGTGAGTAAGGAGAATGGGAGGAAACCAGCTTGGGGGAGAATAAGTGATGGGAGGTGGTTTGCTTGGGGGAATAAGGGGAATCGGAGGATTCTAGCCTGGCAGATTACGGAATGGGAGGTAGCCAGCTTGGGCGAGTATGGGGAATCGGAGGAAGTCAGCTTGAGGATGGGAATAACTTGGGGGAAGTAAGGAATGGGAGCTACCCAGCTTGTGGGATAACGGATGGGAGGTAGCCAGCTTGTGGGAAGAAGGGAGCTGGGTCTCTCCATCCTTTACTTCTGCCCTTAGCTGGCTTCTTGCTATTCACCTTACTCTCCCCCAAGCTGGCTACCTCCCATCCCTTACTCCCCACAAGCTACCTACCGTTACTTCTTCCTCCATGCTGACTACCTCACATTCCCCTTTCTCCACCAAGCTGGCTACCTCCCATTCTCCTTACACCCCAAAGCTGGCTAGCTCCCATTCCCCATAGTCCTCCAAGCTGGCTACCTCCCATCTTTTACTCCCACAAGCTGGCTATCCCCCCATCACTTACTCACCAAAACTAGGTCCCTCCATCCCTAACTTCCCCAAGCTGGCTGACTCCCATTCCTTACTCTCCCCCAAGCTGGCTACCTCCCATTTCTTACTCCCCCAAGCTGGTTACCTCCCATTCACCTTACTGCCCCACGCTTGCGATAACCCATCTCTTACTCCCCCAAACTGGCTACTTGCCATTCGTCTTAGGCCCTCAAGCTGGCTGCCTCCCGTTCCTTCCAAAAGCTGGCTACCTCCCATCCGTTACTTTCCAAGCTGGCTAACTCCCATTCCCCTTGCTCCCACATGCTGACTACCTCCCATTCCCCTTACTCCCTCCAGCTGGCTACCCCCCGTCCCTTACTCCCCAAGCTGGCTACCTTCCATTCTCCTTACTCCCTCAAGCTGGCCACCTCTCATCCCTTACTCACCCAAGCTGTGTCTCTCCATCCCTTACTCCATGAAGCTGGTTGAATCCCACCCTTTCTCGTGCTAGTGAGGACAGGAACAGGGAGATAGCGGATCTGAATGTGTGGCTGAGGGGCTGGACCAGGGAGCAAGGATTTAGATTTATAGACCACTCGGATCTCTTCTGGGGTAGCGGTGACCAGTACAAAAGGGACGGGTAACTGAAGGGGGACCAACATTCTGGCTGGCAGGTTTGCTGGGGCTACACGTGTGGTTTAAACTAAATAGTGGGGGGAGGAGGGTTTGACAAATTGGGAGTAAAAAAGTTGGAGTGAAGAGGAAGTGACTACAGGAAAAATTACAAAAGATTCTCGAATTAATGGGAAGGAAAGCTCGGGAAGGGACAACACAGTAAGGTCAGGGCCAATTCCGAGCAGTACGAGGGGGAAGAGAATATGCAGGTCAAAGTTCTGTATATGAATGCTTGAAGTATAAGGAATAAAGTGGACGTGTGTGAGGCTCAGTTAGAAACCGGCAACTATGATGTTGTGGGGATTATTGAGACATGGCTGCAAGAGGGCCAGGTCTGGGAACTGAATTCAAGGGTCATATCGAAAAGAGACAGGTGGGCAGAGGGGGTGGGGTTGCTCTGTTGGTGAGGAATGAAATGCAGTCCCTTGCAAGGGGTGACATTGAAACAGGAGATATGGAGTCAGTATGGATAGAACTAAGGAATTGTAAGGGTAAAAAGACACGAATGGGACTAATCTACAGCCCCCCATACAGTAGCCTGGACATAGGGTGTAAGTTGAATCAGGAGTTAAAATTGGCATGTAGCAAAAATAATGCTGTGGTTGTTGTGGGAGATTTCAACATGCAGGTAGACTGGGAAAATCAGGGTGGTGCTGGATCCCAAGAAAGGGACTTTGTAGAGTGCCTTCGTGATGGGTTCTTAGAACATCTTGTATTGGAGCCTACCAGGGAGAAGGCAATTCAGGATTTAGTATTATGTAATGAACCGGATTTGAAAAAGGACCTCGAGGTTAATGAGCCATTAGGAGGAAGTGACCATAACATGGTCAGGTTTAATCTACAATTGGAGAGGGAGAAGTGTAGATTGGAGGTGACAGTGTTACAGTTGAATAAAGGGGACTATGGGGCCATGAGGAAAGAGCTGGCCAAAGTTGACTGGAAAGAAACACAAGCAAGGATGACAGTGGAACAAAAATGGCAGGTATTTCTAGGAATAATACAGAAGGTGCAGGATCAGCTCATTCCTAGGAGGAAGAAAGATTCCACGGGGACAAAGGGGCGACCATGGCTGACAAGGGACGTCATGGATAGTATAAAAATTAAAGCGAAGAAGTACAACGTAGCAAAGCAGAGCAGGAAGCAAGGGGATTGGGTAATGTTTAAAGAACAGCAGAAAATAAACAAAAATACAATACGGGGAGAAAAGATGAGGTACGAATGTAAGCTAGCCAAGAATATAAAGCAGGATAGTAAAAACTTATTTAGGCATGTGAAGAGGAAAACATTAGTTAAGACCAAAGTTGGACCCTTGACCACAGAAAAAGGTGAATTTATTATAGGGAACAAGGAAATGGCAGAAGAGTTGAACAGGTCGTTTGTATCTATCTTCACTAAGGAGGACACAAACAACCTTCCTGATATAGTAGTGGCCAGAGCATCCGGGGTGGCGGAGGAACTGAAGGAAATCCACATTAGGCAGGAAATGGTGTTGGATAAACTGATGGGATGGAAGGCTGATAAATCCCCACGGCCAGATCGTCCCTGGGTACTTAGGGTAGTGGCTCTAGAAATTGTGGATGTATTGGTGATAATTTTCCAATGTTCTATAGATTCAGGATCAGTTCCTGTGGATTGGAGGGTAGCTAATGTTATCCCACTTTTTAAGAAATGCGGGAGAAAGAAAATAGGGAATTATAGACCAGTTGGCCTGACATCGGTGGTGGGGAACATGCAGGAGTCAATTATAAAGATGAAATAGCCGAACATATAGAGAGCAATAACAGGATCGGTCAATTAACAGCATGGATTTACGAAGGGGAAGCTTGACTAATCTTTTGGACATTTTTGAAGATGTAGCTAGGAGAGCCAGTGGATGTAGTGTACCTGGACTTTCAGAAAGCATTTGATAAGGTCCCACATAGGAGATTAGTGGGCAAAATTAAAGTACGTGGTATTGGAGGTAGAGTGCTGACATGGATAGAGAAGTGGTTGGCAGACAAGAAACAAAGAGTAGGGATTAACTGGTCCCTTTCAGAATGGCAGGCAGTGACTAGTGGGGAACCGTAAGGCTCGGTCCTGGCACAGCAGCTATTTACAATATATATCAATGATTTGGATGAAGGGATTCAAAGTAACATTAGCAAATTTGCCGATGACACAAAACTGGGTGGCAGTGTGAACTGTGAGGAGGATGCTCAGGAAGGCAGATTACTATCTAAATGGCGTCAAGTTGGGAAAAGGGGAAGTACAATGGGATCTGGGTGTCCTTGTTCATCAGTCCATGAATGTAAGCATGCAGGTACGGCAGGCAATGAAGAAAGCGAATGGCATGTTGTCCTTTATAACAAGAGGAGTTGAATATTGGAGCAAAGTTGTCCTTCTGCAGTTGTACAGAGCCCGAGTGAGACCACACCTGAAATATTGTGTGCAGTTTTGGTCCCCTAATTTGTGGAAGAACATTCTTGCTATTGAGGGAGTGCAGCGGAGGTTTACAGGGTTAATTCCCCGGATAGCGGAAATGTCATGTGTTGAGAGAATGGAGCAGCTAGGCTTGTATACTCTGTAGTTTAGAAGGACGAGAGGGGATCTCATTTAAACATGTAATATTATTAAGGGTTTGGACACGCTAGAGGCATGAAACATGTTTCCGATGTTTGTGGTGTCCAGAAGCAGGGGCCACAATTTAAGAATAAGGAGTAAGCCATTTAGAATGGAGATGAGGAAACACTTTTTCTCAGAGTGTGATGAGGAATTCTCTGCCTCAGAGGGAGGTGGAGGCAGGTTATCTGGATGCTTTCAAGAGAGAGCTAGACAGGGCCCTTAAAAATAGCGGAGTCAGGGGAAAAGGGGAGAAGGCAGGAATGGCGTACTGATTGTGGATGATCAGCCACGATCACATTGAATGGCGGTGCTGGCTCGAAGGGCCGAATGGCCTTCTCCTGCGTCTATTGTTTATTGTCTAATATCTATTGTCTTGCTGCCCAAAATTCGCTACCTCCCATCCGGTACCGCCAAAGCTGGCTTCGTCCCATCACTTACTGCCCCATGCTGACTTCCACCCACACAAAAGCTGACTTCCTCCGATGCCCCATACTTGCCCAAGCTGGCTACCTCCCATTCCGAAATTTGCCAAGCTGGTTTCCTCCCATTCTCTTACTCCCCCAAGCTGGCTACCTCTAATTCCCCTTACTCCCAATTCCCAAGCTAGCTATCTTTCCCATCCCTTACTCCCCCAAGCTGGCTGCATCCCTTCACTTACTGTCCCCCGATCTGACTACCTCCCATCCCTTCCTTATTCCCCCAATCTGGATGCCTCACGTTCCCATTACTCTCCCAAGCTGGCTACTTCCCATTTCCCTTACTCTCCCAAGCTGGCTACATCCAATTCCCCTTACTCCACCAAGCTGGCTCGAAGGGCCGAATGGCCTTCTCCTGCACCTATTGTTTATTGTCTAATATCTATTGTCTTACTGCCCAAAACTCGCTACCTCCCATCCGGTACCGCCAAAGCTGGCTTCGTCCCATCACTTACTACCCCATGCTGACTTCAACCCAGACAAAAGCTGACTTCCTCCGATGCCCCATACTCGCCAAAGCTGGCTACCTCCCATTCTGAAATTTGCCAAGCTGGTTTCCTCCCATTCTCTTACTCCCCCAAGCTGGCTACCTCCAATTCCCCTTACTTCCAATTCCCAAGCTACCTCCCATTCCCCTTACTTCCCCAAGCTTGCTTCCTGCCATTCGCCTCCGACTCCCACGCTTGCTACCACCCATCCGGTTCCCCGCCCAAGCTGGGTACCTCCTTCCCACCCCTTACTTCCTCCAAGCTGACATCCTCCCATCTGCAAGCTGACTTCCTCCGATTCCCCATACTCACCCACACAGACTACCACCCATTCCGTAATCTGCCAAGCTGGTGTCCTCCCATTCCCCTTAATCCTGCAAGCTGGCCCCCTCCCATCCGTTATCCCCCAAGCTGGCTTCCCGCTATTCCCCTTAATCCCCCAAGCTAGCTACCTCCCATCCCTTACTGCCCCAAACTGGATACTTGCCATTTGCCTTAGTCCCTCAAACTGGTTGCCTCCCCATTCCTTCCTCCCAAAAGCTAGCTACCTCCCATCAGTTACCCCCTAAGATGGCTAACTCCCATTCCCCTTACTCCCACAAGCTGGCAAACTCCCATTTCCCTTACTCCCACAAGGTCACTTACCTGCCATTCGGTACCCCCCAAACTGGCTTCCTCCCATCACTTACTGCCCCATGCATGCTTACTCCCATCCGCAAGCTGACTTCCTCCGATTCCACATACTTGCCCAACCTGGCCAACTCCCATTCCGAAATCTGACAAGCTGGTTTCCTCCCATTCCCTTACTCCCTCAAGCTGGTTACCTCCAAATCCCCTTACTACACCAAGCTTGCTATCTCCCATTACTAACTGCCCCAAGCTGGCTACACACCATTCCCCTTACTACTCCAAGCTGGCTATTTCCCATTTCCCTTACTCCATCCAATAAGCTGGCTACCTCCCATTCCCCTTAATCCACCAAGCTCACTACATCCTATCCCCCCCCCCCCCCCCCCAGAGCTGGCTATTGCCCGTACTTTACTCTCTCTAGCTGACTTCCTCCCATCCACAAGCTAGCTTCCTCCAATTCCCGAAACTCACCCAAGCTGGCTACCTCCCATTCCGTAATCTGCCAAGCCGGTTTTCCTCCCATTCTCCTTTCTCCCCCAAGCTGTCTACCTAGCATTTCCTTACGCAAGCTGACTTCCTCCCAATGGTATCACCCAAGCCGGCCTGCTCCGATTCCCCTTACACCCCAAGCTGTTAGCTCCCATTCCTTAATCCCCCCAAGCTGACTACCTCCCCATTCTCATTACTCCCTCCCCCAAGCTGTCTTCCTACGATTCCCCTTTCCCCCCAAGCTGGCTGTCTTCCATCCCTTATTCCCCAAGCTGGGTCCCTCCATCCTTTACTTCCACCCTTAGTTTGGTAACTGCCATTCACCTTACTCCCCCCACGCTGGCTACCTCCCATCCTTTTCTCCCCCAAGCTGGGTACCTCCCATTCGCCTTACTCCCTAAAGCTGATTGCCTCCCATCCCTTCCTCCCACAAGCTCTCCCATCCGTTACCCCCAAGCTGGCAACCTCCAACTCCCCTTATCCCACCAAGCTGGCTACCTCCCATTCCCCTTAGTACACCAAGCTGGCTAACTCCCGTTCCCCGTACCCCGTACCCCCACCCCCCAATTTTTGCTACCACCCATCTGGTAGCCCCCAAGCTGGCTCCCCATTCATTACCCCCCCAAGCTGGCTTCCTCCCATCCGGTATCCCCCAAGCTGGCTTTCTCCGATTCCCATTACAACTCCAAGCTAGCTCCCCCAAGCTGGGCTAACCTCCCATTCCCATTGCTCCACTACCTCCCATCCCTTACTCTCCCCAAACTGGCTGCCGCCGCTCCCTTCCTCCCACCAAGCAGGCTAACTCCCATCCGTTACCCGCCAAAGCAAGCTACCTCTCATTACCCTTACTCCCCCAAGCTGACTTCCTCCCATCCGCAAGCTGACTTCCTCCGATTCCGTATACTCGCCCAGACTAGCTTACCTCCCATTTCGTAATCTACCAAGCTTTCGTAATCTACCAAGGTTTCCTCCCATTCTCTGGCTAAATAGGAATTCCCCATAATCTCCCAAACCGCCCCCACCCCATTGCCCTTACTCCCCAAGCTGGCTACCTCCAATTCCTCTTACTCCCCCAAGCTGGCTACCTCCCATCCCTTATTCTCCCAAACTAGCTACCTCCCATCCCTTACTCCCCAAGCTGACTACCTCCCACCCCCTATTCTCCCAAGCTAGCTATCTCCATCCTTTCGCCCCCAAGCTGGCTTCCTCCCATCGATTACTTCCCCCTGCTGGCTAACCCCCTGTCTTTAATCCCCAAACGGCCTTCTCCAATCCCTTACCCAAGCTGGCTACCTCCCATCGCTTACTCCCCCCAAGCTGGCTACTTCCCGTCCCTTACTTTCCCCAAGCAAGGCTACCTCCAATTCGCTTACTCCCCCAATCTGGCTACCTCTCATCCGTTACCCCCAAGCTGACTACCTCCAATTCCTCTTCCTGTCACAAGCTGGATACCTCCCATTCCCCTTACTCGCCCAAGCAGGGGTACCTCCCATTTTCCATTTATTCTACCAAACTGGCTCCCTATCATTCTCCTTACTTCTCAAGCTGGCTAGCTCCCATTTCCCCTTACTCACCCAGACTCGCTACCTCCCATCTACTACTGGACAAGCTGGCTCCCGCCCATACCTTACTGCCCCAAACTGACTTCCTCCAGATTCCCCATATCGATATAAAGCTGTCAAGCTCTCATTGCGTAATCAGCCAAACTGATTTCCTCCCATTCCCTTACTCCCCACAAGCAGGCTACATCCGATTTTTCCTTACTCCCCAAGCTGGCTATCTCCCATCCCTTACTCCATCCACCAAGCTGGGTGCCTCCATCCTTACTCCCCCAAGCTGGCTACCTCCCATCCCTTACTAATAATCCAAGCTAGTTACATCCCATCCGATAGCCCCGCAAGGCGGGTTGCCTCCTCTACCTTCCTCCCACAAACTGGCTACCGCCCATCCGCTTTAGACCCCCGCCCCCCTTCCCCTACCCCCCCCCCGCTGGAATACCTCCCAACCATTACTCCCCAAAGCTGACATCCTCCAATCCGCAAGCTGACTTCCTCCGATTCCCATGCTCGCAAAGCTGGCTACCTCCCAATATGTAATGTGCCAAGCTGCTTTCCTCCCATTCTCCTATTCCTACCAATACTGGCAACCTCCCACATCCCTTTACTCCCACAAGCTGGCTACCTCCCATTCGATTTAGTCCCCCAAGCTGGGTGCCCACCCATTACCCTCCCACAAGCTGGGCAAACTGCCATAGGTTACCCCAAGCTGGAAAACTCCCATTGCCCTTACTCCCACATGCTGGTACCTCGCATTCCCCTTACTATCCCAAGCTTGCTACCTACCTCCCATCCGGTACTGCCCAAGCAGGCTACCTCCAATCCCTTACTGCCCCAAGCTGACTTCATCCCATCCACAAGCTGACTTCCTCCGATTCCCCATACTCACCATAGCAGGGCTATCTCCCATTTCCTTACTCCCCAAAGCTAGCTACATCCCATTCCCCTTAATCCATCAAGCAGGCTACCTCCCATACCTTACTCCTCAAAATGGTCTCCGCCCCTCCAGTCCTCCCACAAGCAGCCTACCTCCCAAATCCATTACCGCCCCAAGCTAGCTACTCCCCATTCCTTAGACCTTTTCCCAAGCCGGCTACCTCTCATTACCCTTACTCCACCAAAGCTGACTTCCTCCCATCCGCAAGCTGACATCCTCTGATTCCCCATATCGCCCAGATAGCTACCTCCCATTTTCGTAATCTGCCAAGCTGGTGTCCTCCCATTCTCTGGCTCATTCCCCTTACTCCCCGCAAGCTGGCTTCCTCCTCCCATCCCAGTATCCCCAAAGTGGCTTCCTCCGATACCCCCTACTCCAACAAGCTGGCAAACTCACTTCCCTTCCTCCTCAATCTGACTACATCACATTCCCCTTACTCCCCTAAACCGGCTACATCACATTCCCCTTACTACCCCAAGATGGCTAATTCCCATTCCCTTCACTCCACCAGCTGGCTACCTCCATTTCCCTTACTCCCCAAGCTGGTTACCTCCCATTCCCCTTATTCCCCCAAGCTGGCTACCTCCCATTTCCCCGACTCCCCTAACCTGGCTACCACGAATTTCCCCTTACTCCCTCAAGCTGGCTACTTCACATCCCTTACTCCCCCCAAGCTGGCTGCCTCCCTCCCTTCTTCCCACAAGGTGGCTGCCTCCATCCATTACCCACCTAAGCTGGCTACATCCTATTACCTTACTCCCTCAAACAGGCTACCTCCCATCCCTTACTGCCCAAAACCTGGCTACCTCTCATCCCATACTCACCCAAGTTGGGTCCCTCCGTCCATTATGCCCGTAACATGGCAACCTCCCTCGCCTTGCTCCTCCAACTGGCTGACTACCATCCCTCTTACTCCACCAAGCTAGCTAGCTACCTTCAATCTCTTATCTCCAAGATGGCAAACCCCCCCATACCTTATTCCCCACAGTGGCTACCTCCCATTCCTTATTCCCCGAAGCTGGCAACCTTCATCCCTTCCTCCCACAAGCTGGCTACGTCCCATATGTAACCCCCCAAGATGACTAAACTCCCATCCTTTACACCCACATGCTGGTTACTCACTTTCCCCTTACTCCCTCCCCTTATACCTCACATACCCTTACTCTCCCAAGCAAGCTACCTCCCATCCCTTTTTCTCCCCATCTTGATATCATCCCCCACCCCTTGCTCCCCAAGGCAGGCTTTACTGCAATTTAATAAAATTTCCCTTATCTCCAAAAAACTGGCTGCCTCCCATTCCTTATTCAACCAAGCTGGTTTACTCCCCATGCCGGCTACTTCCTTCCATTACTTTCCAACTGGCCTTCTGCCCTCCCTTACTCCCCACAAGATGGCTACCTCCAATCACTTACTCCCCCAAGCTGGATATCTCCCATTCGCCTTAGTGCCCCACGCTGGCTACCTCCCATCCTTTACCCCAAGCTGGGCTATCTTTATTACAATTCCCCTTTATCCAGCTTCCTACAAGTTAGCTTACCCTCCCATTTTTTTTTTCCCCCTTACTCCCCCAAGCTCGCTACCTCCCAAATCCGGTACTGGTCAATGGACAGCTGGTCTCTCTCCCGGCCCAATCCAAAGGTACTTCCTCCGGATTTCCCCATACTCGCCCAAGCTTTCAACAAGCTATCATTCTGTAATCTGCCAAACCGTTTACCTCCTATTTGCCTTCCGTCTACCTCCTATTTGCCGTCCTGCTCCATGGGCTACCTCCCATCCCTTACTCTCCTCCAAGTTGGCTACCTGTCATTCGACATAGTAACTCAACCTGGCTGCTCCCAATCCCCTTCCTCCCACAAGCTGGCTGCCATCCATAAACCCCGAAGCTGGATGCCTCCAATTCCCCTTACTCTCCCACAAGTTGGCAACCTCCTGTCCACTTATTCCACCAAATTGGCTAACTCCCATTCTCCTTACTGTCACAAAGCAGACTTCCTCCAATTTCCCCTTACTCCCCCAAGCTCGCTACATCCCATCTGTACCGCCCAAGCCTGGCTACATCCCATCCCTTAGTCTCTAAAGCTGAATTCCTCCATCCATCCGCAAGTTGACTTCCTCCGATTTCCCCATACTTTCCCAAGCTGGCTACATCCCATTCAGTAATGTGCCAAGCTGCATTCCTCCCATTCTCTTTACTCCGCGAAGCTGGCGACCTCCCCATTCACCCCATACTACACCTAAGATGGGTCCCTCTGTATCTTACACCGTATCCATGTAACCTCCCTCCCCTTGCTCCCCCAAGCTGGCTACCTCCAATCCCTTTACTCTCCCGAGCTGGCAATCTCCCAACCTTACTCCCCCGCATTGGGGCAACCTCCCATCCCTTACCTCCCCCAAGCTAGCAACCTCCCATCTCTTATTCTCCCAAGGGGTACACAAAAAGCTGAGAAACTCAGCGGGTGCAGCAGCATCTAAGGAGCGAAGGGGATAGGCGACGTTTCGGGTCGAGGACCTTCTTCAGTCTTCGTCCCTCTATTCTCCCAAGCTAGCTTCCCTCCCATTGCTTACTCCTCCATGCCGGCTGCCTTCCTTCCATTAATCCACAAACAGCCTTCCTCCCATCCCATATCTCAAACAGCCTTCTCCCATCCCTCACCCCAAGCTGACTTTCTCGCATCCCTTACTCTCTCTCCCAAGCTGGCTATCTCTGATCCATTATACCGCCCAAGTTGGCTTCCTCTGATTCCGCTTACTCCCCCAAATTGGCTGCATCCCATCCGTTACTCCCCCAAGCTGGATCTCCTATCCCATTGCTCCCCCAAGCTGGCTTCCTGACATTCCCTTACTTCCCCCAAACTGGAGACACACCATTCCCCTTACTATCCCAAGCTGGCTAATTCCCATTCCCCTGATTCACTGAATGATGGTTGTCCTACTCCATTCCCTTTTATTCTACCCAAGCTGACTACCTCACATCCTTTACTCCCCCACAGCTGGCTATCCCCCTTCATTTACTCACCCACGAGGGGTCCCGCCCATCCCTTACTCACTCCAAGCTGGCTGATTCCCATCCCGTCCTCCCCAAACTGGCAACCTTCCACATCCCTTACTCCCCACAAGCTGGCATACATACCATTCGATTTTAGTCCCTCATGAGCTGGCTGCCACCCATATCCCTTCCTCCCACAAGCTGGCTACCTCCATCCATTACGCACCAAGCTAGCAAACTCCCATTGCCCATACTCCCACAAGCTGGCTACGCTCGCATTCCCCTTACTCTCATAAGCTCGCTACCTCCCATCCGGTACCGCCCAAGCAGGCTACCTCCAATCCCTTACTGCCCCAATCTGACTGCATCCCATCCACAAGGAGCTGACTTCCTCCGATTCCCTATACCACCCAAGCTGGCTATCTCCCATTCCCTTACTCCCCAAAGTGGCGACATCCCATTCCCCTTACTCCACCAAGCAGGCTACCTCCCATCCCTTACTCCCCCAAACTGGCTGCTGCCGTCACCATTCCTCCCACAAGCAGGCTAACTCCCATCCGTTACCGCCAAAGCTAGCTACCTCTCATTACCACTTACTCCCCCAAGCTGACTTCCTCCCATCCGCAAGCTGACTTCCTCCGATTCCGCATACTCGCCCAGACTAGCTTACCTCCCATTTCGTAATCTACCAAGCTGGTTTCCTCCCATTCTCTGGCTAACTCTCATTCCCCTTACTCCTGCAAGCTGGCTTCCCCCCATCCGGTATCCCCGAAGGTGGCTTCCTCCAACTCCCCCTACTCCAACAAGCTGGCTAACTCACTTCCCTTCCTCCCCCAATCTGACTACATCACATTCCCTTTACTCCCTTAAACTGGCTACATCCCGTTCCTCTTACTACACTATATCAAGCTGGCTAATTGCCATTCCCCTCACTCCATCAAGCTGGCTACCTCCCACTCCCCTTACTCCCCCTAAGCTGGCTACCTCCCAGTTCCCCTTACTCCCCCTAAAGCTGGCTACCACCCATTTTTTTTTATTTTTTCCCCTTACTCCCTAAAGCTGGCTACTTCCCATCCCTTACACCTTTTGTAGTTGGCAGGGCAATACTCTGCATGTCGCCATCCTGGGAAATTTAACATTTGACATTTAACATTAACATTTTAACAAGCCAATTAACCTACAAACCTTAACGTAGGTCCTCTTGGGAATTTTTAAGTGTGGGAGGAAACAAAGATATCGGAGAAAACCCACTCAGATCACGGGGGAGAACATACAAAAAATCCATACAGAGAGCACCCGTAAGCGGGATCAAACCCAGTCTCTGGCACTGCAGAGAGAGAAGGGGAGGGAGGAAAGGGAGAGAGAGGGGGGGGAGAGGAGGGGGGGAGGGTGCGTGGGGGAAGAGAGGAGTGGAGAGAAAGGAAGAGGGCGAAGAGGGAGGAGAAGGGAGAGTGGAGATAGAAAAAAGAAAGTAGATGAGAGCGAGAGGAGAGAGAGAGGGAGGAGAGAGAGGGGGTAGAGAGAAGGGCGAGAGCTGCTAAAAGATAGAAGAGGGAAGAGAGAGAAGAGAGAGATAGAAGGGAGACGGAGAGTCTCGAGGGGGAGGAGAGTGGGCGGCAGGGGAGATAGGAAAGTCGAGAAAGCATGAAGAGAGAGGGGAGAGAGCGTGATATAAGGTTGGAGAGAGAGGAGATAGAAGGGGGGGGAGACCGAAAGAGAGAAAGGGAGAGGGACTCGGTCTCCGGAGTAGAGGGGAGAGATAGAGGGGAGAGAGAGAGAAGAAGGGAGAGAGAGGGGAGAAGGGGATAGGAGAGTACGTCCTCCTCGGCCCCCCCAGGAAGCGGCATGGAGGATATTTACATGGACAGATCATAAAGCCATAGGAGTGGAGAGAGAGAGAGGCGGAGAGAGAGAAGCGGGGAGAGAAAGAGAGAAGGGGAGAGAGGGGGAGAGGCTTTGCTTTTAGCATGCTGAAATTTTCGTACTTTTCACATCAATATTTTCATCGCTTTAAGCATCCTGAATTTTTATACATTTTCAAATACCTTACTGCATCCAGAATTTTCGTCCTTTTCTGCGCCCTGAATTTTCGTTGCTTTTCACGTCCTGAATTTTCATCGATTTTCACGTCCTGATTTTTCGTTGCATTTCCTGAAATTTTTGTCGCTTTCGCATGCTGAATTTTCGTCACTTTTCCTGTGTTGAAATTTTGTCGTTTTTTTTCGTATGCTGAATTTTCGTCATTTTCACTTGCTGAATTTTGTCTCTTTCCGCTTTCTGGTTCGTCGCAATATGCATGTTGAACTTTCGTCACTTTTCATGTGCTGAATTTTCGTCGCTTCCCGTGCTCTGATATTTTGTCACTTTTTGCATCCTGAATGTTCATCGCTTTTCTCGTGCTGTATTTTTGCTGTCTCTTTTTTACATCCTGATGGTTCGTCGCTTTTTGTGTGCTGAAATTTAGTCGTTTTTCGCGTCCTGAAATTTGTCGCTCATGTGTCCTGAAATTTCATTGTTTATACGTCCTGATATTTCATCGCTTTTCGCATCCTGAATTTACGTTGATTTTTGCTTTTTGAATTTTCATTGCCTTTCGTGTCCTGGATTTTCGTTACTTTTTGTGTGCTGAATTTTCGTCGCTTTCCGCATGCTGAATTTTCGATGCTTTTCGCAAGCTGAATTTTCATCCTTTTTTCGTGTGCTGAAATTTCGTTAATTTTTGTGTCCTGAATTTATGTCGCTTTTCACATTTTGAATTTTCATCGCTTTTCGCGTGATGAATTTTCATCGCTTTTCACGTCATGAATTTACGTTGCTTTTGGCATTTGGAATTTCACCGCCTTTCACGTCCTGAATTTTCATCACTTTTCGTGTGCTGAATTTCCGTTGTTTTCACGTGCTGTATTTTTGTTGCTTTTTGCTACCTGAAGGTTCATTGCCTTTTGCGTGCTGAATTTTTCTTCGCATTTCACGTGCTGAATTCTCTTCGTTTTTTGTGCCTGAATTTTTGTCACTTTTCGTGTTCTGAATTTATGTCGCTTTTCGTGCGTGAATTTTTGTCACTTTTCATGTGCTGGAATTTCCGTTGCTTTTTCATGTGCTGAAATTTTGGCACTTTTTGAGTCCTGAATGTTCGTCCGCTTTTCGCGGCTGAATTTTCATCGCTTTTCGTGTGCTGAATTTTCGTCGCTTTTCGTGTGTTTACATTTCGTCGCTTTTCACGTGCTGAAATTTCTTTGGTTTTTTGTGTGCTGAATATTCGTCGCTTTTTCGTGTGCTGAAATTTTGTCGCCCTTTCGCATGCTGAAATTTTTTGTCGATTTTTGCATGCTGAATTTCATCGCTTTTCGCTTGCGAACTTTTGTCACTTTTCATGTGCTGAATTTTCATTGCTTTTTGCATCCTGAATGTTCGTTGCTTTACGCATGTCGAATTTTCGTCAATTTTCGCAATGCTGCATTTTTGTCACTTTTCATTTGCTGAATTTTTGTTGCTTTCCGTGTATAGAAATTTAGTTGTTTTTTTGTGTCCTGAAATTTCTTCGCTTTATGTGTCCTGAAATTTCATCCCTTTTCCCATCCTGAATTTAATCATTTTTAGAGTTTAAAATATTCATCGTCGTTCACGTCCTGAATTTTCTTCACTTCTCATGTGCTGAATTTCGTCGCTATTTCGCGTGCTGAAATTCCATTGCTTTTCACGTGCTGAATTTTTGACGCTTTCCGTGTGCCAAAATTTCGGCACTTTTCGCGTCCTGAAATTTCGTCGCTATATGTGTCCTGAAATTCCGTCGGTTTTTTCGTCCTGAATTTACATCACGTTTGGCATTTTTGAATTTTCATCTCCTTTTGCGTTCTGAATTTGAGTCACTTTTTGTGTGATGAATTTTCGTTGCGTTTCACATGCTGTGTTTTTTGTTACTTTTTCGCATCCTGAAGGTTCTTCGCTTTTTGCGTGCGGAATTTTAATCACTTTTCATGTGCTGAGTTTTCGTCGCTTCTCGTATGCTGAAATTTTGTCGCCTTTCGTGTCCTGAAATGTGTGTCGCTTTTCGCGTGCTGAATTTTCATCGCTTTTTGCGTCCTGAAATTTCATTGCTTTTTGCGTGCTGAATATTATTCGCTTTTCCATGTGCTGAAAAGTTGTCGCTTTTCATGTCCTGAAATTTAGAGTCCGCTTTTCGCATGCTGAATTTTCATCGCTTTCCGCATGCTGAACTTTTGTCACTTTTCATGTGCTGAATGTTCGTCGCTTTTCGCATCGTGAATGTTAATCGCTTTTCACATGGCGAATTTTCGTAGCTTTTCCGTTACTGAAATTTTGTTGCATCCTGATGGTTCGTCGCTTTTTGTGTGCTGAAATTTAGTCGCTTTTTGCGTCCTGAAAATTTGTCGCTCATGTGTCCTGAAATTTCATTGTTTATACGTCCTGAAATTTCATCGCTTTCGCATCCTGAATTTACGTTGATTTTGGCTTTTTGAATTTTCATTGCCTTTCGTGTTCTAGATTTTCGTTACTTTTTGTGTGCTGAATTTTTCGTCGCTTTCCGCGTGCTGAATTTTCGTTGCTTTTCGCAAGCTGAATTTTCATCGTTTTTTTGTCTGCTGATATTTCGTTACTTTTTGCGTCCTGAATTTATGTCGCTTTTCAGATTTTGAAATTTTCATCGCTTTTCGCGTGATGAATTTTCATCGCTTTTCGCGTGATGAATTTTCATCGCTCTTCACGTCATGAATTTACGTTGCTTTTTGGCATTTGGAATTTCACCGCCTTTCGCGTCCTGAATTTTCATCACTTTTCGTGTGCTGAATTTCTGTTGTTTTCACGTGCTGTATTTTTGTTGCTTTTTGCTACCTGAAGGTTCATTGCCTTTCGCGTGCTGAATTTTCTTCGCATTTCACGTGCTGAATTTTCTTCGCTTTTTGTGCCTGAATTTTTGTCACTTTTCGTGTTCTGAATTTATGTTGCTTTTCGTGCCTGAATTTTTGTCACTTTTCATGTACTGAATTTCCGTTGCTTTTCATGTGCTAAAATTTTGGCACTTTTTGAGTCCTGGATGTTCGTCGCTTTTCGCGTGCTGAATTTCATCGCTTTTCGTGTGCTGAATTTTCGTCGCTTTTCGTGTGGTTACATTTCGTCGCTTTTCACGTGCTGAAATTTCTCTGGTTTTTGTGTGCTGAATATTCGTCGCTTTTCGTGTGCTGAAATTTTGTCGTCTTTCGCATGCTGAATTTTTGTCGCTTTTTGCATGCTGAATTTTCATCGCTTTTCGCTTGCTGACTTTTGTCACTTTTCATGTGCTGAATGTTCGTCGCTTTTCGCATCGTGAATGTTAATCGCTTTTCACATGGCAAATTTTCGTCGCTTTCCGTGTACTGAAATTTTGTTGCTTTTCCATCCTGAAATTTCTTCGCTTTATGCGTCCTGAAAGTTATTCGCTTTATGAGTCCTGAAATTTCGTCCCTTTTCCCATCCTGAATTTACTTCACTTTTAGAGTTTTAAATATTCATCGCCGCTTCTCATGTGCCAAAATTTCAGCACTTTTCGCGTCCTGAAATTTCGTCGCTATATGTGTCCTGAAATTTCGTCGCTATATGCATCCTGAATTTACATCACTTTAGGCCATTTTTAATTTACGCCACCTTTCGCATCCTGAATTTTGTCACTTTTTTTGTGATGAATTTTCATCGCGTTTCACGTGCTGTATTTTTGTCGCTTTTCGTGGCATGAAGGTTCTTCGCTTTTCGTGTGCGGAATTTTCAGCGCTTTTCACGTGCTGAATTTTCGTGCTTTTCGTGTGCTGAAATTTCGTCACTTTCTGCGTCCTGAAAATTTCATCGCTTTCACGTGCTGTATTTTTGTCGCTTTTCGTGGCATGAAGGTTCTTCGCTTTTAATGTGCTTTTTTTTTAGCGTCCTGAATTTTTGTCACTTTTCGTGTGCTGAAATTTTGGAGTGCTGGACTTTTGTCAGTTTTCGAGTGCTGAAATTTTGTTGCCATTTCGCGTTCTGAAATTTCGTCGCACTTCGCGTCCTGGATTTTCTTCGCATTTCGCGTCCTGGATTTTCTTCGCATTTCACGTCCTGAAATTTTATCGCTTTTCACATCCTGAAATGTTGTCACTACTTACTTCCAGAATTGCATCACTTTACGTGTCCTTAACTTTTTGCGTCCTGATGGTTCGTTGCTTTTCGCTGAATTTTCGTTGCCTTTTGCGTGTTGAAATTTCATCGCTTTATGTGTCCTGAAATTTCGGCGCTTTTCGCATCCTGAAATTTCATCGCTTTATGCATTTTTTAATTTTCATCACTGTAGATTGGCTATTGCAAGTTAGCCAATTAGAATGCCAGTAATTTATAACTCCACCTAATTATAAAATTCATAGCGTAAGAACTTGCCCCCTACCTGACAGTGGCCGTAGCACAGTGTGAACCTGCTTTCAAGATCATGACCTGAACAATAGAGATGCTTGTGTTTCAATCTGTGTGAATTTGAGCTTTTTAAACGCTGTCAGAATATCGGGTCTACCACGCATCTGTTTACCACGATTTATTTTGTTTATCAGTTTTTATTTGTGAGTGATCTCGATGACATGGCTAACTCTTGTCGAATGCCTAGCACACTTGTGTTTATTTCCGATATTGCCGAACGATTCAAATATTTGAGAAACACAATTCTCATTATATCTGCATCGTTCACCGAAACGATCCCGACGATTTGAAAGCATCGCTGCTGTTGAATTTAGCGAGTCAGGAAGCTATGACCCGTGCTGACTCTTTGAATTTGCACCAGCTCACCTAGACACGAATGGTCTGGTAGTGGTACCAGTTGAATCTATTGACAACCCGACGGTTCTGCTGAGGAAGGTTAGAGAACTGTGTGACCTGCCGTCTAACAGGATCCTCGAGAGGACGAGTTTTTTGCCCGGAATACAACAGTAGGATGATTTATCAGCGACTTGAGACAAATTAACTCTCGATGCAGATTTGGTGAGTTGACAAATGAGCTAGTACATGATAAAATTGTGGGAGAAATGAGCGACCGCAAGTTAAGAGCTGAACTGCTGCAGATCGCTCAACTGACTTTGGAGCAAGCGATTCATGCTTGTCGGATGGCTGAGAGCACCACTTGTTGACTTTGATAGCGTTAACACTCATCAACAACGTAATGTGAATCTGGCTAGCTATTCTCCAGAGAGGTTTCTTAATGCGTCCCACAAAGATCAGAATGTGCCTGCCACGAGGTGCTCTAACTAACTCTTTCCACCCCAGCGGACACCAATTTCGTGTAGCCCATGGAAAGTATGTCACAATTGCAAGAAACTCAACCACTTTGCTAATTGTTTGTCATTCTAGTGGGAGTTGCTTCAAGGACAAAGCAGCACCTGACTCAACAAGACCCGTCCAATTCTGATTCCTATGAATAGGACGAATCTTCCCACGGAATGACTCTGATAACACAGTCACTGAGTCTACTGTACTTTCCTTAAATCTGCGCACACCCCAGGCAAAGTGACTGATCCTGCGGTGACCATGATAATCAGCAACAAACCTCTGATCACCAAAGCCGATACCGGCGCCAGAGTAAACGATAAGAACCACTGAGCTCATGAAAAAACTCATGCACTCTACTGAAGAAGGGTTTTGGCCCGAAATGTTGCCTATCTCCTTCGCACCATAGATGCTGCTGCACCCGCTGAGTTTCTCCATCATTTTGTGTACCCTCATCCACTCTACTTGCTTTTGGAGGGGAAATTCTACTCCCACTGCGTAAAGCTGATCTGAAATGCACCATCAACGAACAGAGAAAGAAGTTCCTCTTTTAAATTTTCCAACCAAGTTCTGAAACCCTGCTTGGCTTCAATGCATGCCATGACTTGGGTCTGGTTTATTTTGGGCGTGCTGTCCACAAACTCTGTCTGACAGAGGAACCAACACAATAGATGCTATCGAACTATAAGGACTTGTTTGACGACAAACTCGGCAAATTACTGACAATATATAAGATCACCATTGACCATACATTCACCCCGATTGTACGTGCACCTCACCGTGTCCCTCCAGGCATGCGAGAGTAAATACATGATGAACTCAAACGTATGGTCTCTATCAGAGTTATTACCGAAGTCAGAGAACCCTCAGACTGGATCTCCATCATGATCGTCACCAACAAGAAAGACACAGATCGGTAGCGCAACATTTTACATCCTGAAATTTCATCGTTTTTCACATCCTGAAATGCTTTGCTTTGCGTGTCGTCAATTTACGTCGCTTTTTGTGCCCTGACTTTTTGTTGCTTTTCCCATTCGGAATTTTCGTCGCTTTCCTCGCCCTGAATTATCGTCCTTTTTCATGTCCAAAATATTCATCCCTTTTAACATCCTGAATTTTCGTACCTTTCTGCATCCAAAATTTCCGTACCTTTCCACATCCTGAATTTTGCTCCCTTTCTGCATCGTGAATATTCGTCCCGTTTCGCGTCCTGAATTTTCTTCGCATTTCGCATCACAAATTTTTTGTCGTATTTCACGTCCTGAAATTTCACAGCTTTTTGAGTCCTGGATTTACTTCACTTTTCGTGTTTTGAATTTTCGTCGCTTTTCGTGTGACGCTAAATCTTCGTCACTTTTCATGTGCTCATCGCTTTTCACCACTGCGGAATTTTCATCGCTTTTTGCATGCTGAATTTTCATCGCTTTTTGCGAAACTGATTTTTGTCGCATTTTGCATCCTGAAATTTTGTCACGTTATCCGTCCTGAAATTTTGCCTCTTTTCATGTCTGAGATGTGTTGTTGCATTCCATGTCCAGAAATTTGTCGCTTTTTTCATGTCTTTTTGAATTCACGTCACTTTCGGCGTTTTCATGAATTTTCGGCACCTTTTCGTGTGCTGAATTTTCGTTTCGCTTTTCTCGTGCTGTATTTTCGTCGGTTTTTTTGCGTCCTGAAGGTTTGTCGCTTATCCCGTGCTGAATGTTTGCCGCTTTTTGCGTGCTTAAATTTTGTCGCTTTCCGTGTGCTGAAATTTCGTCGTCTATTTTGAGAGTCGTTTTTATGCGTCCTGAAATTTTGTTCCTTTTCGTTTTTGCCTGAATTTACGTCACTTTGGCATTTTGAAATTTTCGTCGCCTAAACGCGTTCTGAATTTCATCACTTCTTGTGTGATAATTTTTCGTCGCTTTTCGCATGCTGAATCTTTGTCGCCTTTCATGTCCTGAGGGTTCGTCTTTTTGCATGCTGAATTTTTCATTGCTTTTCACGTCCTGAAATTTCATCGCTTTATCCATCCTGAAATGTCATCATTTTTTTTTTAAATTTAATTTTATTATAGTAACAAAATAATAACAGAGTACATTATTTTACTATAGTGAAAATACATAATATTAATGGATAAATTTCATACTATTAATATTATTTGTATTGTTTCTTAATTATAAATTTCAAGGTTATATATTTTATATAACTAAGAAAACATGATACTAATAATACATTTATAGTATTAGCAATATACTCATACTGTTAATAATATTTGTTTTGTCTCTAATTTTAAGTATAATGCCAAATCTTATGTAATTAATAATATGAAATACTAGTAAAAACTTTTATGATATTCATTAATATTTTCGTAAAGTTAACAAATCTGTGTTATCACTGATTTTAAATTTAAAATTATTATATAATTGAAAATAAACAATTTTATATCATTAAAAATATAAGATACTAATAATATTCTCATGAAGTTAATAATATTTATATTCGTACTGATATTAAGAGGTTTAAGATAATTTGTTTCTATACTATTTTTTAAATTTTTTATATAGATGCTGAGAAAATAGAAAAAAGAATAAAGAATAAGAAAGGTTTGATGGAGAATAGAATATTCCGTCATTAATTCGCCCTTAAAGATTATATTCATGATTTATTATATATATTTCTCATCCATTCAAATATCCATGCCTCAGTCAAGTCCTCGCGCCAACCATTATGACCCCTGTAATATTCAAAAAAGGAAAAATTAGTTGTTAATTTTTAGTAATAGTGATTAGTAATAGTGAACAATCTTAATTAATATATTAAAAAAAAAAGGACATAATACTAATAATAAAACCGAGCGTTGTGATCTTAATGTATGTGTTATTTATTTATGTTAGTTATATGTTAGGACTAATTATCAATATCCAGATAACATTTTCGGATCTCATCTTTTATTCCTCTCCATTCCGTTCGACATTGTCCATTCCATCAAGTCCAATATTATCTTGTAGAATCTCACTGGTGTTAAGAGTCCATGTTGGATATCTAAAAGTAGTAAAAGTCAATATATTTACTTGTAGATACTCTTCAGGTCTTGAACTGTTTGGGCAAATTCCAAAGCTGCTGCTGGAGTTTTAAAAAAGTGTTCCGCGTTGTTATAAGTAACTCTTAAGATAGCTGGATAATTCAAACCGTAATCTCAGGTTTTCTACTCCCCTCATAAGACGTGCTAGGCTTCATTAAATGCTTTCCGTTTCCTGGCGACCTCTGTGGGTAGTCTCGATAAATACTAATCCTTTGACCTTCAAATGTCAAGTCTTGATTTCTTGAAGCTTTTCGCATAATCTCATCCAGAACAAAGTCATATTGTACCTTTTAAAATCATTTGTCTCGGAGGAGGGGCGTTTGGTCATTGGTCCTGGCGTCTGCTGACTCAATGAGCACGAGCTAGTAAAGGCATTTCTTCCAGAGATAGAACTTCTTGAGTAGTTTTTAGCAGTGAATTCTCGAGGGCCGTCGTTTTTCTCTCGACCTTCAGGAATCCCTGCAATTCTCAGGTTTTTTGCCTTCTCTGATGTCCTTCTAGCTCAGTACATTTCTCTGTTGTTTTAGTCAGCAGGTCCATTAGACATTCATTTTCTGTAATCAGCTTCGCTGTAGTCAAAACACTCTTCTCAGCTATTTTTCTTCAAGGTTCTTTATTCCAGCCATCTGTTGTTCCTGTACTTCCTCAATAGGATTTAATCCTATTATGAAAGTCTTTATTGAGGCTTTTCAAGTTTTTTTTGTCCATCTTCTTTTCCATATCATTAAACATTTCAATAAATTCTTCCATCAAATCATCCGATAATTTTCTTGACCTTTTTTTCAATGTTTAACTTTGTTTCCTGTTGTAATTTTGTTCAGTTTGATTTTTCATCTGATTCAACTGAGTATCCATCTGACTATTCATTTGGTTTATTTCTTCCCTTTATATCCTTTATTTCTTCCTTTATTTCTTCTTTTAAGCCAGCCATCTGTTGAGAAATGAAAGTTTTCAATTCCTCACCTTCCATTTTTGTCCCTGGTTTTATTGATACATCTTCCAGGGATCGGGCCCTACTCGAGTCCGAGACTTCAGCTTGGCCTTCTGCCGGTCTCTGCCGGGTTTGTTGACCTTTCCCCTTGTCGGTAGGGCTCCATGCTGTCGACATAATTAGTCGCGCGCCTGATGACGTCACTCGGCACAGTCCGGTGCAGAAACGGCAGGCAGTGTGCAGCAACAGCCGGTAAGTCCTTTTAAACCCCGTTTTTTCCGATTTTTTTTTTGGGGAGCTGGCTGGCGCTATCCCTCTAGGTCTCCATAGCGCCACCGGAAAGTCGAAATGTCATCATTTTTTTGCGTACTGAATTTACATCGCTTTTAGGAATTTTTCATTTTCGTCACCTTTCAGCACCCTGAATTTTCGTTACCTTTCACATACCGAATTTTCGTCACTTTTCAGGTGCTGATTTTTTCATCGCTTTCCACCTGCTGAACTTTTCGTCGCTTTTCACGTGCTGTATTTTTTGTCGCTTTTGAAGGTTGTCACTTTTTGCGTGCTGAATTTAAATCGCTTTTCCTGTGCCGAATTTTCATCACTTTTCATTTCCTGGATTTGCCCATCTTGAAATTTTTGTTGCAGTTTGCGTCCTGAATTTTCTTCACATTTCACGTCCTGAAATGTCATCGCGTTTCACATCCTGAAATTTTTGTCGCCTTTTTGTGGCCTGAATTGCATAGCTTTTTGCGTCCTCAATTTACATCGCTTTTCGCATTCTGAATTTTCATCGCTTTTCATGTCATGTATTTTCGTCGCCTTTCTCGCCCTGAATTTTCATTCCTTTCACCATCCTGAATTTTCATCCCTTTTCGTGTCCTGAATTTTGGTACCTTTCCGTGTCCTGAATTTTGGTCCCTTTCTGCGTACTGATTTTGTTCCGTTTCACGTACTGAATTTTTGTTCCATTTCACATCCTCAATTTTGGTCGCATTTCACGTCATGAATTTTCATCACTTTTTGCAACCTGAATTTACATCGATTTTGGCGTTTTGAATTTTCGGTGCTTTTCATGTCCTGAATTTTCGTCACTTTACATGTGCTGAATTTTCATTGCTTTTGTGTGCTGAATTTCCGTCGCTTTTCATGTCCTGAATTTACGTCTCTTGGCGTGTGCTGAATTTTCGTCGCTTTTCACATGCTGAATTTTTGTCACTTTCCATGTGCTGATATTTCGTCTCTTTTTGCGTTTTTAATTTTCGTCGCGTTTCACATCCTGAACGTGCATCGCTGTTCGCATGCTAAATTTTCATCGCTTTTCACGTGCTGAATTTTAGTCACTTTTGTGTGCTGAAATTTTGTGGCTTTTCGCGTACTGAAATTTTTTTTGCCTTTCACGTCCTGAATTACTACGCTTTTTGCGCCCTCAATTTACATCACATTTCTTGTCCTGAATTTCTGCCGCATTTCACTTCCTGAATTTTTGTTGCTTTACTCGTCCTGAATTATCGTCCCTTTCCCCGTCCTGAATTGTTGTTCCTTTTCCCGTCCTGAATTTTTGTCTGTTTATGCATCTACAATTTTCGTACCTTTTTGAATCCTGTATTTTCGTATCTTTCCACATCCTGAATTTCATCCCTTTTTGCATCCTGAATTATCATCCCATTTCGCGTCCTAAATTTTAGTTGCATTTCGTGTCATGAATTTTTGTTGCATTTCATTTCTTGCCTTTTCATCGCATTTCACGTCCTGAATTTTCATCACTTTTCGTGTGTTTTCGTGTGCTGAAATTTTGTCGCATTTCACGTTGTGAATTTTCATCACATTTCATGTCCTGAATTATATAACTTTTAGCATCCTCAATTTACGTCACTTTTAGCATCCTCAATTTACGTCGCTTTCCACGTCCTGAATTTTCGTCGCATTTCATGTCCTGAAATTTCATCGCTTGTGAAATTTTTTTGCTTTTCACGTCATGAATTTCATCGTTTTCGTGTACTCAATTCACGATGCATTTCGCGTCCGGAGGTTTTGTTGCTCTCCGCATGCTGAACTTTTGTCACTTATCGTGTGTTGAATTTTCATTGCTTTTCGCATCCTGATTGTTCATTGCTTTTTGCATGCTGAATTTTTGTCACTTTTCGCGTGCTGAATTTTGGTCACTTTTTGTGGGCTGATATTTTGTCGCTGTTCACGTCATGGATTTTCATCACTTATTGCATCCTGAATTTTCGCCGCTTTTCAAGTCCTGAACTAGCCTCCCTTTTCACGTAGCTTTCCACGTCCTGAAATTTGCTCCCTTATTGCGTCCTGAATTTTCGTCCCGTTTCGCGTCCTAAATTTTCATCCCGTTTTACGTGCTGAATTTTCATCACATTTCGTATCATGAATTTTCGAAGCATTTCACATCCTACATTTTCGTGGTATTTCATGTCCTGAATTTTCATCACTTTTTGTGTCCTGAATTTTAGTCACTTTTTGTGTGCTGAATTTTCATTGCTTTTTGCATCCTGAAAGTTCGTCGTTTTTTTGCATTGTGAATTTATGTCACTTTTCACGTCCTAAATTTTTGTCGTATTTCGCATGCTGAATTTTTTATAGAAACATAGAAACATAGAAAAAATAGAAATTAGGTGCAGGAGTAGGCCATTCAGCCCTTCGAGCTGCACCGCCATTCAATATGATCATGGCTGATCATCCAACTCAGTATCCCGTACCTGCCTTCTCTCCATACCCTCTGATCCCCTTAGCCACAAGGGCTCACATCCAAACTCACTCTTAAATATAGCCAATGAACTGGCCTCAACTACCTCTGTGGCAGAGAGTTCCAGAGACTCACCACTCTGTGTGTGAAAAAAGTCTTTCTCATATCTCGGTCTTAAAGGATTTCCCCCTTATCCGCAAGCTGTGACCCCTTGTCCTGGACTTCCCCAACATCGGGAACAAATCTTCCTGCATCTAGCCTGTCCAACCCCTTAAGAATTTTGTAAGATTTCTATAAGATCCCCTCTCAATCTCCTAAATTCCAGAGAGTATAAACCAAGTCTATCCAGTCTTTCTTCATAAGACAGTCCTGACATCCCAGGAATCAGTCTGGTGAACCTTCTCTGCACTCCCTCTATGGCAATAATGTCCTTCCTCAGATTTTGGAGACCAAAACTGTACGCAATACTCCAGGTGTGGTCTCACAAGACCCTGTACAACTGAAGCTTTAGAACCTCCCTGCTCCTGTACTCAAATCCTTTTGACTATGAAAGCTAACATACCATTCGCTTTTTTCACGTGCCTGCTGCCACCTGCTAATGCCTACTTTCAATGACTAGGTATGGTGTACCATGACACCCAGGTCTCGCTGCATCTCCCCTTTTCCTAATCGGCCACCATTTAAATAATAGTCTGCTTTCCGTTTTTGCCACCAAAGTGGATAACCTCACATTTATCTCCACATTATACTGCATCTGCCAAACAATTTGCCCACTCACCCAGCCTATCCAAGTCACCTTGCCGTCTTCCTAGCATCCTCCCTCACAGCGAACACTGCCCCCCAGCTTAGTGTCATCGCCAAACTTGGAGATATTACCTTCAATTCCAGCTTCGCCTCTTGGGGGTTGCCGACCCCAGATCATTAATATATAGTGTAAAACAGTCTGGGGTCCCCAGCACTGTGAGCCCTGCGGTATACCCATTTACCCCACTAGTTACTGCCTGCCATTGTGAAAAGGACCCGTTTACTACTCCTACTCTTTGCTTCCTGTTTGCCAGCCAGTTCTCTATCCACATCAATACTGAACCCCCTAATACCGTATGCTATAAGTTTGTATACTAATCTCTTATGTGGGGGGACCTTGTCGAAAGCCTTCTGGAAGTCCAGATATTACCACATCCTGGTACTCTTCTCTTCTTTTTCTGGTTCTCCCTGTATATTATCCACGCTACAAGTTACATATACATCCTCGAAAAATTCCACAAGATTCGTCAGACATGATTTACCAGTTTTTGTAGGAAAATCCATGCTGACTTTGCCCAATGATTTCACCACTTTCCAAATGTGCTGCTATCCCATCTTTAATAACTGACTCTAGCATTACCACCCTCTCATTCCCCAACTACCGATGTTAGACTAACTGGTCTGTAATTCCCCGTTTTCTCTCTCTCCCTCCCTTCTTAAAAAGAGGGGTTACATTTGCTACCCGCCAATCCTCAGGAACTACTCCAGAATCTAAAAGAGTTTTGAAAGATTATCACTAATGCATCCATATTTCCCGAGCTACTTCCTAAGTACTCTGGGATGCAGCTATCTGGCCCCTGGGATTTATCGGCCTTTAATCTATTCAATTTACCCAACACCACTTCCCGACTGACCTGGATTTCGCCCAATTCCTCCTTTGACCCACAGTCCCTGCTATTTCAGGCAGATTATTTATGTCTTCCTTAGTGAAGACGGAAACCAAAGTAGTTATTCAATTGGTCCGCCATATCCTTGTTCCCCATGATCGCACTCACCTGTTTCTGACTGCAAGGGACCCTACATTTTGTTTTTAACTAAACCTCTTTCTCTTCACATATCTATAAAAACTTTTGCAGTCAGTTTTTATGTTCCCTGCCAGTTTTCTTTCATAATCTATTTTTCCTTTCCTAATTAAGCCCTTGTCCTCCTCTGCTGGTCTCTGAATTTCTCCCAGTCCTCTGGTATGCTGCTTTTTCTGGCTACTTTGTACTCATCATCCTTTGCTTTGAATACTATCCTCTGATTCCCTTGTTATCCCACGGATGCATCTACCTTCCCCGATTTATTCTTTTGCCAAACTGGATGAACAATTTTTTGTAGTTCAGTCCATGCAGTCTTTAAATGTCTTCCATTGTATATCCACCGTCAACCCTTTTAGAATTAATTGCCAGTCGCAATCTTGGCCAATTCACGTCTCATACCCTCAAGTTACCTTTCTTTAAGTTCAGAACCATTGTTTCTGAATTAACAATGTCACTCTCCATCCTAATGAAGAACACAACCATATTATGGTCACTCTTGCCCAAGGGGGCACGTACAACAAGACGGCTAATTACCCCTTCCTCATTACTCAAAAACCCAGTCTAAAATAGCCTGCTCTCTCGTTGGTTCCTCTACATGTTGATTTAGATAACTATCCCGCATACATTCCAAAAAAATCCTCTTCCTCAGCACCCCTGCCAATTTGATTAACCCAATCTATATGTAGATTGAAGTCACCCATTATAAACTGTTTTGCCTTTGTCGCACGCATTTCTAATTTCCTGTTTGATACCATCCCCAATTCTCTGCTACTGTTAGGTGGCCTGTACACAACACCCACCAGCGTTTTCTTGCCCCTTAGTGTTTTTGTAGCTCTACCCATACCGATTCCACATCCTCCCAAGCTAATGTCCTTCCTTTCCATTGCGTTAATCTCCTCTCTAACCAGCAACGCTACCCCACCTCCTTTTCCTTTCTCTCTATCCCTCCTGAATATTGAATATCCCTGGATGTTCAGCTCCCAGCCTACGTCACCCTGGAGCCATGTCTCCGTGATCCCAACTATATCATAATCATTAATATCTATCTGCACGTTCAACTCGTCCACCTTATTACGAATACTCCTTGCATTGAGACACAAAGCCTTCAGGCTTGTCTTTACAACGCACTTACCCCTAATACAATTTTGCTGAAAAGTGGCCCTTTTTGATTTTTGCCCTGGTTTTGTCTGCCTGCCACTTTTACTTTTCACCTTGCTACCTAATGCTTCTACCCTCATTTTACACCCTCCTGCCTCTCTGCTCTTGTACCCATCCCCCTGCCACATTAGTTTAAATCCTCCCCGACAGCACTAGCAAACACTCCCCAAGAACATTGGTTCCATTCCAATCCAGGTGCAAACCGTCCTGTTTGTACCGGTCCCACCTCCCCCAGAACTGGTCCCAGTGCCCTAAAAATTTGATCCCTCCCCCTTGCACCACTTTTCAAGTCACGTATTCATTTGCATTATCCTCCTATTTCTACTCTGACTGGCCCGTGGTACTGGTAGTAATCCGGAGATTACTACCTTTGAGGTCCTACTTTTAAGTTTATCTCTAGCTCCCTAAATTCACCTTGTAGGACCTCATCCCTTTTTTTACCTATATCGTTGGTGCCAACATGCACCACGACAACTGGCTGTTCACTCTCCCCTCCAGAATGTTCTGCAGCCGTTCAGTGACATCCCTGACCTTTTGCACCAGGGAGGCAACTTACCATCCTGGAGTCTCGTTTGCGGCCGCAGAAACGCCTATCTTCCCCTGACAATTGAATCCCCTATTACTATTGCCCTTCCCCTCTTTTTTCCCCCCTCATGTGCTGCAGAGCCACCCATGGTGCCATGAACCTGGCTGCTGCTGCATTCCCCTGATGAGCCATCTCCCTCAACAGTATCCAAAATGGTATACCTGTTTAGGAGGGAGATGACCGCAGGGGACTCCTGCACTACCTGCCTACTGCTTTGCTGGCTATTGGCCACCCGTTCCTTCTTGTCCTCTTACCGTTTGCCTGCGGTGTGACCAACTCACTGTACGTGCTATCCACGACTTTTCTCCGCATCGTGGATGCTCCAGTATGAATCCAGCCGCAGTTCCAATCGTTCAATGCGGTCTGCCAGGAGCTGCAGCTGGACACACTTCCTGCAAACGTAGTCACCAGGGACACCGTCCATCTCCCTGATCTCCCACATGTTGCAGGCTGAACAAACCCACGGGGCCAATCTCTACTGCCATACCTTACTCCCAAACTACACTGTATTAAATATTAAAAAAACACAAAAACTTATCCTTTAAACTTTACTACTAAATACTGAATCTTTAACTCCCAGAATCCCTCACTCCCAGAAGGCAGAAATGTAAAATTGTAAACCCGGGGTTGCACCCAATCAGCTGCTTCCTCGGGTCCTCTTCCACCAATCAGCGGCTTCCTCAAAAAAAAAACAAAAAAAAACCCACTTCTCCAAATGGAACGTTATGGATTTGGGTAAGCCTCTGGAAAAAACAAGCCCCGCGCTCGATTTTTAACCTTACCGGTCGGGTGTCGCTCCTCCCCCTCCTTCACTTCCAACGGCTCCTGTGGGCCTCTGAAAAAAACAAGCCCCGCGCTCGATTTTAACCTTACGGTCGGGTGTCGCTCCTCCCCCTCCTTCACTTCCAACGGCTCCTGTGGGCCTCTGAAAAAACAAGCCCCGCGCTCGATTTTTAACCTTACCGGTCGGGTGTCGCTCCTCCCCCTCCTTCACTTCCAACGGCTCCTGTGGGCCTCTGAAAAAACAAGCCCCGCGCTCGATTTTTAACCTTACCGGTCGGGTGTCGCTCCTCCCCCTCCTTCACTTCAACGGCTCCTGTGGGCCTCTGAAAAAAAACAAGCCCCGCGCTCGATTTTTAACCTTACCGGTCGGGTGTCGCTCCTCCCCCTCCTTCACTTCCAACGGCTCCTGTGGGCCTCTGAAAAAAACAAGCCCCGCGCTCGATTTTTAACCTTACCGGTCGGGTGTCGCTCCTCCCCTCCTTCACTTCCAACGGCTCCTGTGGGCCTCTGAAAAAAAACAAGCCCCGCGCTCGATTTTTAACCTTACCGGTCGGGTGTCGCTCCTCCCCCTCCTTCACTTCCAACGGCTCCTGTGGGCCTCTGAAAAAACAAGCCCCGCGCTCGATTTTTAACCTTACCGGTCGGGGTGTCGCTCCTCCCCCTCCTTCACTTCCAACGGCTCCTGTGGGCCTCTGAAAAAAACAAGCCCCGCGCTCGATTTTTAACCTTACCGGTCGGGTGTCGCTCCTCCCCCTCCTTCACTTCCAACGGCTCCTGTGGGCCTCTCTTTTTTATTCACTTTTCGTGTGCTGAATTTTTGTCACTTTCCGTGTGTTAATATTTTGTCGCTTTTCACGTCCTCAAGGTTCGTTGCTTTTCGCGTCCTCAAGGTTCGTCTTTTTTCGCATCCACAAGGTTAATTATTTTCTGCATGCTGAATTTTCGATGCACTTCATGTTCTGAATTTCATCGCTTGTCATGCCCTCACTTTACGTCGCTTTTCGCATCCTGAATTTTCATTGATTTTCGCATGCGGAACATTCGCCAATTTTGTTGTGCTGCGTCTTCGTCACTTTTCGCATCATGAACGTTCGTCGCTTTTCGCCTGCTGTGTTTTCGTCACTTTTCGGATGCTGAACATTTGTCACTTTTCGCGTCCTGAAAGTTCGTCTTTTTCACATGCTGAATTTTCATCGCTTTTCACATGCTGAATTTTCGTCGCTTTTTGTGTGCTGAATTTTCATCACATATTGCGTACCCATGCCTGCCTTCTCACCACATTCCTTGATTCCACTAGCCCCTAGAGCTCTATCTAACTCTCTCATAAATCCATCCAGTGGCTTGGCCTCCACTGCCCGCTGTGGTAGGGAATTCCACAAATTCACAACTCTCTGGGTGAAAAAGTTTGTTCTCACCTCAGTCCTAAATGGCTTCCCCTCTATTCGAAGACTGTGCCCCCTGGTTCTGGACTCACCCAACATTGGGAACATTTTTCCTGCCTCTAGCTTGTCCAGTCCTTTTTGTGAGCTGAATTTTCGTCACTTTTCGCATCCTGAAAGTTTGTCGCTTTTCGCATGCTAGATTTTCATCACTTTCAGCATGCTGAATTTTTGTTGCGTTTGCTGTTGAACTTTTGTCGCTTTTCACATGCTGAATTTTTGTCGCCTTCCGTGTGTTGACATTTTGTCGCTTTTCACATCCTGAATTTTTGTCACATTTCACAACCTGAAATGTTGTCGCTTTTCACGTCCTGAATTTTTTTCGCTTTTCAAATCCTGAATTATGTCGCTCTTTGCGTCCTCAATTTACGTCATTTTGTTGTGTCCTGAATTTTGCCACTTTATGCATCCACAATTTTAATCGATTTTATTATCCTGAATTTTCGTGCCTTTTCGAATCTTGAATTTTCGTACCTTTCCACATCCTGAATTTTCATCCCTTTTTCCATCCTGAATTTTCGTCCAGTTTTGCGTCCTAAATTTTTGTCCCGTTTCAAGTCGTGAATTTTCGTTGCATTTCATGTCATGAATTTCCGTAGTATTTCATATCCTGAATTTTGCGTCCTGAATTTTTGTCATTTTTCGCGTGCTGAATATATTGTCACTTTTCGCGTGCTGAATTTTTGTCACTTTTCATGTATTAATATTACATTGCTTTTTGCGTCCAGAATTTGAGTAGTTTTTCACGTACTCAAGGTTCATCGCATTTTGGGTCCTGAATTTCATCGCTCTTCACGTCCTCAATTTATGTCACCATTTGCATCCTGAATTTTCATCTCTTTTCGCATTTGCCACTTTTCGTGAGCTGTGTCGCTTTCTGAAGGTTTGTTGCTATTTGTGTGCTGAATTTCCGTTGCTTTTTGTGTGCTGAAGGATAGTTGCTTTATGCATGCTGAACATTTGTCACTTTCTGTGTGCTGAGTTTTTACCGCTTTTTGCATCCTGGACGTTCGTCGCTATTCGCATGCTGAATTTTTTTATCACTTTTCATGTGCTGACTTTTTGCCACTTTTTGTGTGCTGAAATTTTGTTGCTTTTTGCGTCATGAATTTTCGTCGCTTTCGGCGCATCCTGAAAGTTCATTGGTTTACACATGCTGAATTTTCGTCGCTTTTCGTGTGCTGAATTTTCATCACTTATTGCATGCTGAATGTTTGTCACTTTTTGCATTTTGAGTTTTTGTTGCATTTTGCATGCTGAATTTTCATCTCTTTTCGCATCAATATTTACTGTGGTCATTTTCTAGAGGTCTGTAAAGCTGGTTTACAGGAGCTAGCAGGACCATGGAGAAGACACTGAAACGGTCGAGACACGCCGCCGGGAACTCAGCTGAAAAAGTCCGCGGGAGTGCAATTAGCGGGCAGGCGCCCATTTCACCTTCGGAGCCACCGGCAGTTCAGCCAGCGGCAGCTATTCCAGTACCGATTCTAAGTGCCATGGCTACTCCTGTAGGGAGGAATGCCACTAAAGAATCAGTAAGGCCCGTGGACTCTGATGAGTCGGGCAAGAAGGGTTCTCCTCCCACTATGAGGGACGTCTGGGGACGTCTAGATAAGATGGAGCACCTAATGGAAAGGATGCTCTGTGATATATTCCAGGAGGAATTATATATCCGTGAGTCACCCCATGGGCCTGTGGCAGCAGCCTCTACTAGAGGACAGTATAGGGAAGATCTGCTCCATGAAGAGGAGCCTTATATCCACGGGTCTTCTTGTGGGCCTATCGCAGCAGCAGCTTTAGAAAGGCTGCATAATGTCTCCCTCATGGAGGAGGTGAGCGTACCAGGGCAGTTTTGTCCTGACCCTGAGGTTGGAGGTATTGCGGAGGAGCATACCCCGAGGCACGAGAGTAAAGCTATAGACGTGCCAGATGTGGCATGTAAATTCGCCATACCAACAGGAACTGGTGAGCCTATGGAAGATAACCTGGCTAGAAACATCGATTATATAGTTACCCATCAGTTACAGGAGATAATGATGAAAGAGACGGCGAAAAGGTATGAGATACCTGTCAACTGTGCCTCAATCAAAGTGCCCACTGTTAACCAGGCCACCTGGGGGCAAATAGGTGAAAGCATGAGAGCACAAGAGTTAAGGCTGCAAAAGGTCTTAAAACTGATTGGGTCAGGCATTACGGCCTTTGGAAGATCAGTCGAAGGGGAGCCCTGTCTACTACACAACAGGATGCTTTCGCACTGTTGTGCAATGCGAACTTCGAAATAAATTGTCATCGAAAAAATGCAATAAGACCAACTCTAAATCCAAAGTTTGCAGGGTTGTGCAGAACAACTAAGGTGCAGCCACCGAACCTATTGTTTGGGGAGGATCTGTCAAAACAGGTCAAAGAACTAGATGATGAGGCAAAGATGGTCAGCCTTATTAAAGCATAACCGACCAGTAGATTTCCGTTTCGTCGATTACACCCCTATAGACGGTTCACCGAGGCTGGTTCGGGTCAAGGACAAGCCGGGTTCTGCCATCGTTACGCAATAGGCATACCCCAACATTTACTCCCTCCAGAACTCAGAGGCTTAAGTATCCACCTGCAACTATGGAGGTACATGCATCTGGTTCTATTCAGGACATGTCATATATGGATCAGTCACGAGTTGCGGGGTAGATTGCTGTTGTTCTTTAATGAATGGTGCTCCTTAACATCAGACTCGTTTATACTGGACAGCAGTCAGGGGTTTCGAATTGAGTTCATTTTTAAATTGCATCCACACTCACAACATACACCAGACATTGGTGTTTTCAAAACCAGAAACTTTGCAGGTAAATGCTGAATTTGAAACATTATTTATGAAAGGTGTAATTGAATAGTCGGTTCATCAACTTTGTGTCCAATTTATTTCCTGGACAAAAGAAGGATGGTGGGTTTCGAGTCATTCTTGATTTAACTCAACTGAATTCCTATGTCCAGTATAAACATTTTAAAATGGAAACTTTTGTTACTGCTAATCAATTGGTTTCCAAAGGATGATATAAGGCAAGTATAGATCTGAAAGATGCATATTATTCAGTACCGATTCAATACGATTATTGGAGATATTTGAAAATTAGTTGGATGAGACAACTGTGGCAGTGCAAAGCAGTGCAATTACTCAGAGAGTAATGGTGGATGGCTGTTTGTCAGGTTGGAAGCCGGAGACCAGTGGGGTGCCTCAGGGATCTGTGTTGGGTCCACTGTTGTTTGTCATGTACATCAATGATCTGGATGATGGGGTGGAAAATTGGATAAGTAAGTATGCAGATGATACTAAGATAGGTGGTGTTGTGGATAATGAAGTAGATTTTCAAAGTCTACAGAGAGATTTGGGCCATTTGGAAAAGTGGGCTGAAAGATGGCAGATGGAGTTTAATGCTGATAAGTGTGAAGTGCTACATCTTGGCAAGACAAATCAAAATAGGACGTACATGGTAAATGGTAGGGAATGAGGAATGCTGTGGAACAGAGGGATCTAGGAATAACTGTGCATAGTTCCCTGAAGGTGGAATCGCATGTAGATAGGGTGGTAAAGAAAGCCTTTGGTGTGCTGGCCTTTATAAATCAGAGCATTGAATATAGGATAGGGAAGTAATGTTAAAATTGTACAAGGCATTGGTAAGACCAATTCTGGAGTATGTGTACAATTTTGGTCGCCTAGTTATAGGAAGGATGTCAACAAAATAGAGAGAGTAAGAGGAGATTTACTAGAATGTTGCCAGGGTTCCAGCAACTATGTTACAGTGAAAGGTTGAACAAGTTAGGTCTTTATTCTTTGGAGCGCAGAAGGTTAAGGGGGGACTTGATTGAGGTCTTTAAAATGATGAAAGGGATAGACAGAGTTGACGTGGATACGTTTTTCCCATTGAGGGTAGGGAAGATTCAAACAAGAGGGCATGACATGAGAATTAAGGGACAGAGGTTTCGGGGTAACGTGAGGGGGAACTTCTTTACTCAGAGGGTGGTGGCTGTGTGGAATCAGCTTCCAGCAGAAGTGGTGGAGGCAGGATCGATTTTAACATTTAAGAGTAAAGTGGATAGGTATATGGACGTGAAGGGAATGGAGGGGTATGGTCTGAGTGCAGGTAGATGGGACTAGGGAAAACAAATGGTCGGCACGGACTGGAAGGGCCGAGAGGGCCTGTTTCCGTGCTGTAATTGTTATATGGTTATATGGTTATATGGTTATATGGTTATTACCTAATGGGTTAACCTCAGTTCCTAGATTATTTACAAAGTCATTGAAACCAGTATTGGGTTTACTCCGGTCAGAAACATATTGTGATGGCCTATTTGGATGATGTTCTAATCATAGGCAAGACTCAGAAAGCAGGTGAATTAGCTGTTTCAGTTACTAAACATATGTTTCAATGTTGGGGTTTCTCATCCATCGAGCTAAATCCAAATTGATACCATCAAGGATCATTGATTATTTGCCATCACTTGAGTTCACCATTGATTCAACTAACTCTGCCTGGAGGGGAGATATTAAAATTAATGGAAGCTTGTAGCAATCTTGTTGATGAGTAGCAATCCTCCATCCGACGAGTGGCTAGTGTAATTGGCAAATTAGTGGTTGCTTTCCCTGGAGTACAATTTGGGCCTTTACATTATCAGAATTTGCAATGAGATAAGGAACAGGCACTGAAAACACATGCAGATCATTTCGATAGACTCATGCAGTTGCCAGTTGAGGCTATCACTGAGTTACAATGTTGGATAACGAATGTTTCACGTTGCTCTAGTTATTCGGGTTAATCAACCTTCAGTTGCTGTACAAACTGATGGAAGTGCCTTGGGATGGGGAGCCACTGATACCATTTCTAGCTGCGGCGGCAGATGGAATGTGCATGAGACGTTAATTCTTCAGATGCATGGTATTAACTATTTAGAATTGTTAGGAGCATTCTATGGCTTAAAAGCGTATTGTTCAACTATGCATGATTTGCATGTTCAGCTCCAGATTGATAACACCACAGCAGTTGCATATGTGAATCACATGGGCGGAATTAAGTCGGTATCATGTGATAAACTGGTTAACCTTATTTGGCATTGGTGTATTGCAAGGAACATTTGGATTTCAGCAATCTATTTACCAGGTAGATATAACATGGTGGCAGACACCAGGTCTCTAAAATTCAATGACAATACAGAATGGATGTTGAATCCCAAAGCTTTTTAAAATGTTGTCGCCAAGTATGGGTTGCCGGACATTGATTTGTTTGCATCCAGGCTAAATCACCAGTTACCAAAGTATGTTTCATGCAGGCACATGCCGTCAGGGTAGGCAAGGTAGGCACTGCCTACCCTGACTAAAATAATGAAATGGCAATTCTTAAATATAAATAGTAAAGGCATGGGGGAATTATGCCTATCTAGGTATATGGATGGGAAGGGAATGGAGGGGTATGGTCTGAGTGCAGGTAGATGGGACTAGGGGAAAACAAATGGTCGGCACGGACTGGAAGGGCCAAGAGGGCCTGTTTCCGTGCAGTAATTGTTATATGGTTATATAAGAGATCGATCTCTTAGGTAGGCATTATTCTCCGTGCCTTTCATCTGCAGCGCTTGTAACACGCGAAGGTCTGTGCAGCCCACGTGCCATCAGCGCTGCCTGAGCCTTCAGTTTCAAGGGGAGCTGAAGGCAGCAGAAATTCTGCCTTTGCAGCACTGCAAATGCGCAGCACTAGTTTCTTGGCGGGATTTTCAAATATGGATTGCCATTATTTTAATAGTATCTCAGGAAACACAGAGTGAAGAATGGACTTAATGTACCAATAATGTGGTAAGTGTATTTCTTGGTGCTTTATGTTTTTAAATGCTGTGTTTCCCGGGGTGGAGGAGAGCTCCGTTCACAGTGTTTGGGAAGTCTGGCATTGTGAAGGAGGGGATTGGGGTTAGTAACCCACTTGCCACGCTCCGGTCTGAGTGCAGGTAGATGGGACTAGGTGAGAGTAAGTGTTCGGCACGGAGTAAAAGTGCCGAGATAGCCTGTTTCCGTGCTGTAATTGCTATGGTACACAAAAGGCTGGAGAAAACTCTGCGGGTGCAGCAGCATCTAAGGAGCGAAGGAGATAGGCAATGTTTCAGGTCGAGACCCTTCTTCAGACTGCTATATGGTTTTATTGTGGCCGGGGCGTCAATTAGCTTGGATGGCTGCCGCAGCGCTTCGGGCACAGACAGCAGAACTGGCCGCCACTTCCGAGGAAGGAAGCAGCTCAGGTGACTGACTTTGAGCGGCGGCCAGGACCCTGCCACTTCAACCACTTCAGCCCCTTCTGCTAGTCCCCGTACCTCTGGCAGTGCCTCCGTCTGAACATCTCTCACCTGCCGCTCGCCGGCCGGCTTCCCGCACATCTTTAAATTCCGACAGCGCGCTCAGGGGACCAGTTGAGGTTACTCAGCTGTGGGAATGTAAGGATTTGTGAGACGTGGTTGACATGAGCGAAGCCGGCGAGCAGCAGGTGAGAGATGTTCAGACGAAGAGCAATGCCAGAGGTGAGCGGGCCGGCAGAAGGCGCTTGAAAATGGCAGCCGGTTCTGTTGTCGGGTCCCGGCGGCCGCTCGCACCCGAGCTGCTTCTATCCTCGGAAGTTGCGGGCAGTTCTGCGGTCTGTGCCCGGAGTGCTGTGGCAGCAGTGACTGAGTCTGACATGATCTCTGACCCTCCTCCTTTTCAACACTCCTGCCCTCCCCGCATCTTTAACCCTGGCACAGACTCTCCACACGCTGGGAAAGGAACTCTCCCTCCAATTGCTACTCGAATTAGTATTGCCAGTCAATAAGATGACAATTGATTCAACGTCCCGGTGTGCTCCCGTTTTTCCCACCATCTCTCCACCTTCCTTCATCCTCCGTCCCCCACCCATTCAGTGATTAAAAAAATGAAGGAGATTGGAAGCCTTGGTAAAATTGAATTGTAACTTATTTTTTATTTTTTACGAAGAGAACCATCTGCGCATGCGCGGTTTAAGATTTTTTTTTTGAAAGCCGGCTGACTGCCTACCCTGAGTAATTACTCACGGCATGTGCCTGGTTTCATGGGAGTTCGATCCAGGGGCAGCAGCGGCGGAAGCATTCTCGCTATATTGGGGTGGTATGTTCTTTTACGCTTTTCCCCATTCTGCCTCATCAGTCGATGTCGCATTAAGATTGTGCAGGACTCCACTTCAGGCATTTTGGTAGTCCCCGACTGGCCTACACAACCATGGTTCCCACTTGTTCTGAGACTGGTCACACAGCCTTTTATGGTTGTCCCCAAATGCAGCAACCTGGTGGTTCACCCTGTGACAGGAGAGAGTCATCCTTTACATGATCATATTAATCTATTGGTTTGCAGATTCTGACGAGACCGTTCCTGTGGCTCGGACTATCAGATGGTACGGTGGATGTGATTGCTGCGGCCTGGAGAGATAGTACTAAGAAACAATACGTATCTCATATCAAAAAATGGGAGATGTTCTGCTTGCAGTCAAATATATCTTATCCCACTGCAAGCATACCTGATGTATTGGAGTTCCTTGCCACATTATATTTTGATGAGTGACTGAGTTATAGTGCCATGAATAGTGCCATAAGGCATTGTCCTCCTATTTATGCAGGGGTCGGGACAACATTTTGTTGGGTCTCACCCATTGGTGTCCCGATTCATGAAGGGTATTTTTAACTGTAATCCTCCTAGGCCTAGGTATACGGAAATCTGGGATGTGAGCATATCTCACATTACTTTGTCAATGGGCTCCAATTACATCTCTGTCTTTGCAAAGACTCACCCTAAAAGTGGTCATGCTCATGGTGCTCGTTTCAGCGCAACGTGTTCAAACACTGCAAAAACTACGACTGGACAGCATGGTTTCTTCTGTAAATAATATTACATTTTATGTTTATGATTTAATCAAACAAAGCAGGCCAGGGATGTCTAGGGTGAAACTGAGTTTTATGGCATATCCCATTGATCCGCGGCTATGTGTAGTTACATACTTATGACAGTATGTCGAGGTCACCAAGAGCCTTAGAGCCTCAGAAATTACAATGCTCATCAGTCACAAAAAATCTCATAAGAAGGTGTCAATGCAGACCATTTCTAGGTGGCTGAAACAAGTTTTGCATTGTGCCAGAGTGGACACTGATGTGTTTAAATCACACTCCACCAGGGCGGCATTAACATCCGCAGCGATGGCACTGGTCGTCTGTTTAGACCAAATCCTCGGGGCCGCAGGATGGTCGAGTGAAGGGACATTTCAACGGTTTTATAATAAACCTGTCCTCACGCCGGAAGTATTTGGGCATACTATTTTGAGTTCTGTTTCGTAACTATCCCCTAGGAGAGAGGGGTCGTTATTGTTCTTTTGTTTATTCAAACATTAACATGTATAATTTGAACTATGTTGAATACATTATTTGTTTATCCTGTGTCAACTGAGGCAGTGTATGGACCTGTATCTACGGCATGCAATCACAGAGCTTCAAAAACTTCACATAGTCACTCACGTGATTCAGAAGTAAAATAGTAAGAGTAAATGAGAACTTACCAGTTTTAAGTTTGATCTTTATTTTATGAGGAGTTACGATGAGTGATTATGTGCCCACCACTCACAACTCTCATATCGCAAAGGTCATCTAGTAGTTCTAGTCTTCTATAAGTCTTACTATGTTACTTTGGCTACTGTTTATCTGTGATTTCACACCACTACTTTGAAGATTGACTTGCATGCGGACTGGCGGGGCTTCTTCACGTAATCGCTCATCGTAACTCCTCATAAAATAAAGATCAATCTTCAAACTGGTAAGTTCTCATTTAAGCTTACTATTTTCGTACCTTTCCGCGTCCAGATTTTTTTTTTTTCACTTAATTTTTATTGATTTTTAAGAGATATTTTCAAAACAGTGCAACACCATCACCATAAATAAAACAAAGTAAGAAAATAGCAATCAAAATAAGAAAATAAGTAGATGGGGGAAAAAAAAGTAAATAAATAAAAACATTGGAATAAGATCGTGTGGTTCACTTACCAAATTAAAAAAAGAAAAAAACATTACATTGATTAGTTGTCTGGAGAAAATTCAACATTCATACAAACATATCATCTAGTTCTATATAACGCAGTCTTCACATATCGAGCTCGGCATTTATCTAATTGGCGTCGTGGCTCAAATAAACAGTCCATTTTTCCCAGATCTTCTCAAAGGCATTCTTCTTGACTATCAAGGAATATGTCAATTTCTCCATATTAAAGATGTCTCGCACAATTTCTAACCACTGTTCCTGTTTTGGACTTTTTTTCATTAAGCCACTGCCTGGTAATGGCCTTACTTGCTCAAAGCTTTAATCAAATATGTATCTTACTTGCTCAAAGCTTTAATCAAATATGTATCTTCTATTTTTACACTATCTTTAATACATCCCAGATACATCACAGGGCAGGTATTTGGGATATTATAACCCAAGATATTATTTACAACTGCATTAACATTTTCCCAGTATGGCCTTATCTTTGCACAGTTCCAGAAAATATGCGAGTGGTCTGCCTCCGCACTCCCACACAGCCTCCAACAGTGTTGTTGGACAGCTAGTTATCTGCTTTTTATTTTGGGTGTTATAAAAAAGCGAGATAGATTCTTCCAGAATTTTCATCCCTTTATGCATGCTGAACTTTCATCACTTTTTGTGTGCTGAAGTTCTGTCACTTTTCGTGTGTGAATTATGTTGTTTTGTCGTGATGAATTTTCATCGGCTTTCATCACTTTCCGAGTGCTGAATTTTCGTCGCTTATTGTGTCCTGAATTTTCGTCGCTTTTCGTGTGTTGAATTTTTGTTGCTTTTCGCGCGCTGAATTTTCATCACTTTTTGCATGCTGAATTGTTGTTGCTTTTCGCATCCTGAAGGTTCATCGCTTTTTGTGTGCTGAATTTCAATCGCTTTACGCATGCTGAATTTTTGTCTCTTCCCGTGTAATGAAATGTTGTCACCGTGTCCAGAATTTTTTTCACTTTTGATTGTTGAATTTTTGTCACTTTTCTTGTGCTGAAATGTTGTCATTTTTCATGCTGAATTATCGTTGCTCTTCGTGTGCTGAAATATTGTCGTTTTTTGCATCCTGAAATGTTGTCGCTTTTCGTGTCATGAATTTATGTTGCTTTTGTTGTTTTGACATTTCATCGCTTTTTGCATGCTGAATTTTCATCACTTTTCGTGTACTGAAATTTTAATGCCTTACGTGTCCTGAAATGTTGTCACTTTTGCGTGCTGAATTTTTGTCGTGTTTTGTGTGCAGATATTTCGTCGCTTTTCGCGTCCAGAAATGTTGTCGCTTTTTGCGTATGAATTTACATCGCATTTGTAGTGTTGAATTTTCATCGGCTTTCGCGTCCTGAATTTTCATCACTTTTCGAGTGCCTAATTTTAGTTGCTTTTCGCGGGTTGAATTTTCATCGCTTTTCACATCCTGAATTTTCGTTGCTTTTCACGTGCTGAATTTTCATCGCTTTTTGCATGCTGAATTTTTGTCGACTTTCACTTGCTGAATTTTTGTCGCTTTTCGCATCCTGAAGGTTAATCACTTTATGTGTGCTGAATATTTGTCGAATTTTGCATGCTGAATTTTTCGCCACTTTTTGCATGCTGAATTTACATCACTTTCCGCGTTTGAATTTCATCACCATTAGCACTTATTGAATTTTGTCGCATTTCGCATCCTGAAGGTTTGTAGCAATATGCGTGCTGAAATTTCGGCACTTTTCCGCATGCTGAATTTTCGTCGCTTTTCTTGTACTGAAAATGTTCTCGCCTTTCACGTCCTGAATATTTTACTCGCTTTCCGCATGCTGAACGTTCATCACCTTTCGTGTGCTGAGATTTAGTCGCATTTCACATCCTTAATTTACGTCACTTTTCGTTTTTGAATTTTCGTCGCATTTCGTGTTTTGAATTTTCGTCGCATTTCGTGTTTTGAATTTTCGTCGCATTTCGTGCGCCGAATTTTTCATTACTTTTCACGCATTGAATTTACATCGCTTTTCACATGCTTTTTTGTTGCTTTTCGTGTAGTGAATTTTTGTCACTTTTCACGTCCAGAAGGTTTGTCGTTTTACGTGTGCTGAATTTTTGTCGCTTTTCGCATGCTGAATTTTCATTGCTTTTTGCGTGCTGAAATTTCATGACTGCTGAATTTGCCAATTGGCTGAATTTTTCTTATCGCATTCTGAAGGACCGTCACAATGTGTGCTGATTTTTCATCACTTTTCGCGTGCTGAATTTCCATCACTATTCATGTACTGCAATATTCTCACCTTTCGTGTCCCGAAATGTTGTCACTTTCGCGTGCTGAATTTTCGTCACTTTTTGTGTGCTGAAATTTTGTCGCTTCTCGCGTCCTGAAATTTTGTCATTTTCAGCATATGAATTTTATTGCTTTTGTCATAGTGTTTTTCATCGGCTTTCGCGTCCTGCATTTTAATCATTTTTCGGGTGCTGAATTTTCGTTTAGGTTGCGTGCTGAATTTTCGTTGCTTTTTGCATGCTGAATTTTCGTTCCTTTTTATGTGCTGAATTCTCATTGCTTATTGTGTCCTGAATTTTGTCACTTTTCGCGTATGAATTTTCGTTGCTTTTTGCGTGCTGAATTTTCGCCACTTTTTGCATGCTGAATTTTCATCACTTTTCGCATTGCTTCTCGCGTGGTGAATTTTTGTTGCTTTTCGCGTCCTGAATTTTCGTGGCTTTTCACATCTTGAAATTTTGTCGTTTTTCATGTATGAATTCTCGTCACTTATTGTGTCCTGTATTTTCATCATTTTCCTGTGCTGAAATTTCATTGCTTTCCGCGTGCTGAATTTTTGTTGCTTTTTGCCTGCTGAGATTTAATCGCTTTTTTTTTGTGCATCCTGAAATGTTGTTGCTTTTTGCGTCATGAATTTACATTGCTTTCATTGTTTTTTACTTTTCATCGGCTTTCGTGTCCTGAATTTCCATCACTTGTCGAGTGCTGAATTTTTTTTTTTTCGCTTTTCACATGCTGAATTTTCGTTACGTTTCATGTCGTAAGTTTTTTAGCTTCGCATTTTGCGCCTTAAATTTACATCGCTTTTAGCGTTTTGAATTTTCGAGGTGCTTTTCGCTTGCTGATTTTTTGTCACTTTTCGCGCACTGAATTTACATCACTTTTCACATGCCGACTTTTTTGTTGCTTTTCCTGTTGTGAATTTTGTCGCATTTCGAGTGCTGAATTTTCGTTGCTTTTCGTTTGCTGAAATTTTGTCGCTTTTCCCATCCTGAAAATTTGTCGCTATTTGCATCATGAATTTACGTTGCTTTTGTCATTTTGAATTTTCATCGGATTTTTATTCCTGAATTTTCGTCACTTTTCGTAAGCTCAATTTTCATCACGTTTCATGTCCTGAAGTTTTGTTGCGTTTCGTGTCTTGAAGGCTCGTCGCTTTTTGCGTGCTGAATTTTGGTAGCTTTTTTTGTGCTAAAGTTTTGTCACTTTTTGCGTGCTGAATTTTCGTCACTTTTCACGTGCTGAATTTTCGCAGCTTTTCGTGTGCTGAATTTTCGTCACTTTTCGTGTGCTGAAATATTGTCGCTTTTCGTTCGTCACTCTTTGTGTACTGAATTTTCATTGCATTTCGCGTGCTGAATTTTCGTTGCATTTCGCCTGCTGAATTTTCATCACTTTTCGCATGCTGAATTTCCATTGCCTTTCACTTGCAGATTCTTTTGTCTATTTTCGCTTCCTGAAAGTTCGTTGCAATATCTGTGCTGAATTTTCGTCGCTTTCTGCGTGCTGAATTTTCGTCACTTTACGTGTACTGAAATTTGCTTGCCTTTCATGTACTGAAATGTTGTCGCTTTAACGTGCTGAATTTTCATCGCTTTTCGTATACTGAAATGTTGACACTTTTCGCGTCCTGGAATGTTGTCCCTTTTTATGTCATGAATACGTTGCTTTTGTAATTTCAAATTTTCATCGGATTTCGTGTCTTGAATTTTCGTCACTTTTCGAGTGCTGAATTTTCGTCACTTTTCACTTGCTCAATTTTGTCGCTTTTCATGTACTGAAATGTTGTCGCCTTTCGTGTCCTGAAATATTGCGTGCTGAATCTTCGTCACATTTCGCGTCCTGAAGTTTTCTCACTTTTCGGGTCCTGAATGTTTGTAGATTTTTGCATGCTGAATTTTCGTCGCTTTTCACGTGCTGAAATTTCATCACTGCTGAATTTGCCGATTGGCTGAATTTTTCTTTTCACATTCTGAAGGTCCGTCGCAATATGTGTGCTGAATATTGGTCACTTTTCGTGTGCTGAATTTCCGTCACATTCATGTACTGAAATATTCTCGCCTTTCGCGTTCTGAAATATTATCACTTTTCGCGTATGACTTTTGTTGCTTTTGTGATGTTGAATTTTCATCGGCTACTGCATCCTGAATTTTTATCCTTTTTCGTAAGGTATGGTTGAGGGTTTATAAGAGTGCTGAATTTCCGTTGCATTTCGTGTGCTGAATTTCCGTCGCTTTTCGCATGCTGAATTTTCATTGCTTTTTGTGTGCTGAATTTTCGTTGCATTTCGCGGGATGAATAAAAAAATTTTCATCCCTTTTCACGCATCTGAATTTTCATTGCTTTTCACGTGCTGAATTTTCATAGCTTTTTGCATGCTGAATTTTTGTCGCTTTTCACTTGCTGAATATTTGTCGCTTTCTGTATCCTGAAGGTTGGTCGCTTTTCGCATGCTGAATTTTCATTGCTTTTTGCGTGCTGAAATTTCATCACTGCTGAATTTGCCAATTGGCTGAATTTTTCTTATCGCATTCTGAAGGACCGTCACAATGTGTGCTGATTTTCCGTCACTTTCCGCATGCAGAATTTCCATCACTATTCATGTACTGAAATATTCTCACCTTTCGTGTCCCGAAATGTTGTCACTTTCGCGTGCTGAATTTTCGTCACTTTTTGTGTGCTGAAATTTTGTCGCTTCTCGCGTCCTGAAATTTTGTCACATTTTTCGCATATGAATTTTGTTGCTTTTGTCATAGTGTTTTTTCATCGGCTTTCGCGTCCTGCATTTTAATCATTTTTCGGGTGCTGAATTTTCGTTGTAGTTCGCATGCTGAATTTTACTTCGGAGTCACGTGAGTGACTACGTGAAGACCCCGCCAGCACGCATGCGCGACATATCGTCGAACGCATTGCGGAAGCGACAGTCGGGAGGAGCGCCGCTCCTCCAGCGCAAGTTTTGAAAAATTACTGAAGGTAAGTCTTACCTTTTCTGGTGAGCGTGGCGACTCGGTGTGATTTCTTTTTCAGAACGGAGGAAGCACCATGGAGTCGCGTAAGGGAGAGCAGCGGCTAATACCGATGCTGTGGAAGCAGCCAGCAGCGTGCCGTCTCTCCAGAGCTGCAGGTGCTGCCAGCAGCTGCCGGCTTCTCGCCGCTACAGACCGCAGGTGCGCCGCGGTCGGCGGCAAAACCACCCGGAAGTCGGACAGGTCCGTTGACTCGGCTGGGTCCGGACCTGAAGACACCCCGTTCACGGATAGCGACGGCGGGCGTCTTTCCCGCGGGAGCGGATGGGGAGCAGTGCTCCAGCGTGACCTGCTTATGCAGGGGCAGAGTCACAGTGGGTCTCCTCGCAGACCCACGGCAGCATCCTTTCAAGGACTGCCAAATGTCTCACCCTCTTCGCAGGGGAGCATTAGGGGTCAGAGCTGGGCTGACCCTGAAGAAGGGGCAATGGCTGAACAGTCAACTGTGAGGGGTGCCAGAAGAGAGAGCAGCGGAAGAATTGTGGGAACACATGCTGTACCAACTCAGGAAGGACTGCCCTATACAAAGCTGCAAAGCCAGTACAAAATACATGGATACAAACCAGCTACAGGAGCAAACCATTAACTTTATGGCTGGGAAGTACATTGCTCCAGAGAACTCCATTCTCTTAAAGTACCAGCAGTCTATGACCCTATCTGGGGCAACAGGAGCCCATCTATAAGGAGCCAGGAGGGGACGCTCCAGAGGAAACTGCTGGCTGCTAAAATCACAGCAGTACCAGGACAACTGATGGGGTTGATTTGCCTGAAGAGTTACTAGATGCTCTAGCAGACTGTGTAATACTCAGTGGAGATTAACAGTTACAGGAAGAGCATCCTCAAGAAGTGCGGAATTATGCAAGACAAGTAGCACACAGGCGCCAAAATTGTTGTTGGGGGACCTCCCGAAGCAGGTGAAAGACCTGCATGAGGAAGCCAAGGCTATAGGCCTGATCAAGGTGCCAAGCACCTCTAAAACCCACTATCAACAGCGGCAGCACCCCTACACACCCACCAGACATCGGTGCTATGGAAGACCATCTGGTGGTGAAAGCTCGAAGGCCGGCCCACCTGCACAGCGGTCTTTCAGACCATGGCCCAGCCCGGCCTTCATTGAAAAATTCGCCAACCCCACAACGCAGCAACACAATACCAGAAGAAACAACTGCGGAGACAACCCACACAACACCGGTAACCATGGAGGTAGGTGGGTCTGGTTGTCTTAAAAAACATTGCATGTCCGATTCATCAAAAGTTGGGGGACAGTTGCACTTGTTTCATCATGTGTGCTGCACTTTTATCTCTGAACTTTTACATACTCGGAAGTGTTCAGAATTACAAAATTGAATTTGTATACGAACTACCGTCCCAGTTCAGCATTCGCCTAGCAGGAAGTTCATACTTCACAAAAAGAGAGAACAGCAGGCCATGCTGAACTGTTAAGACTAAACACAAAAGGGATTGAGAAAACAATCAGAGAATTTCAAGAGTTCGTATCAAATATATTTATAAAAAACTAAAAAGATGGTGGTTGCCGTATCATTACAGATTTGACGAACTAAATTACTTCCGTTCAGTATGCCCATTTCAAAATAGACACGTTTGTCACACACAGGATCATCGTAAATACCTGAAATTTATCTGGATAGGACAGCTATGGCAGTATCTTATCCAATGGGTTGTCATCAGCACCCAGGCTATTACAAATTTATTAAAACCAGCTTTAGCATACTTAAAGAAACATAACCATATCGTCATGGCTTACCTTGATGATATTCTCATTGTAGGTGAAAATTGGAGCTGGCTACATTGGTGGTATCAGCCACAACACAGAGATTTAACGTACATCCAGATAAATCAAAATTGGAACCCTCCACTACCATGGATTATTTGGGGTTCACTATTGACTCTGTTCATATGTCTATCACCTTGCCACCAAACAAAGTGACAGACTTGATGGGAGTATGCAAAAGCCTCACTGGCATCAGGGAACCATCCATTCGGCAAGGAGCAAGAGTGATTGGGAAATTGGTGGCTGTGTTCCCAGCAGCACAATTGGACCACTCCATTATTAAAACCTGGAAGAGGGAAATTTTAGCTCTCAAAAATCATGCAGGCCATTTCAATAGGCCTATGCAACTACCAGGGAAAGTAAATCAGAATTAAACTGGTGGATAGAAATGTTCAACATTATCCTAACCCCATTCTATATCCCTAGGGTACATTACAGACTGATGCCAGTGCTAAAGGTTGGGGAGCAACTAATACCACCGCAAGTTGTGGTGGCAGATGAGTGCACAAAAAATTATTCTGTTTAAAAGCCTAGGAATTGGACTTCCGGTGGCGCTATGGAGCAGTAAGCCACAGCACCAGCCAGCTCCGCAAAAAATTCTGCAAAAAACGGGGATTTAAACAGATTTAAAAACACTTACCGATCGACTGCTTTCACTATCTGCCGCCTCAAACATCGACGGTACCGGCTGACGTCATCAGCCCTGCGACGAATCATGACGGCACGGAGCCCTACCGAGAAAACGAAGGGTAAAAAAACCCGGGGCGAGAGCGGGAGAAGGCCTGGGAGAAGCCTCGGACTCGAGTAGGGCCAGCTCCGTGGAAGACGTTTCCAGGAAAGCAGACACAGGAGGTGAGGACTTGAAAATTTTTATTTCTCATCAGATGGCTGATTTAAAACGTGAAATGAAAGATATAAAGAAAGAAATGAAAGTAATACAGGAAGATATAAAGAAGAAATATCTCAAATTAATAATCAGATGGACTTGATGAAAAATCAATGGCGTGAATTTCAAAAAGATATAAAAGACGCAAATTGATAATAAGTTCAAGAGAGACTCAGAAATATTGAAGAATGAAATCATTGATATGATTAATAACTTGGAACGCAAGATGGAGGGTAAACTTGAAAATGTTAAAAAAGACTTTAAACATAAGATTGACCCTATTGCAAAAGTGGTCGAACAACAAGTTGACGGCATTAAAAACCTTGAAAAGATAGCGGAGGCTAGTACTGTGTCTACAGCAAAGCTGATAACAGAACAAGAACGTCTACTGGAGTTGTTATCCAAAGTAACAGATAAATGCACGCAGCTGGAAGGCTATCAAAGAAGGCAGAACTTGAGGATTGCAGGGATTCCTGAAGGTTTAGAGAAACACGAAGACACTCGAGAATTCACTGCTAAATTACTGCAAGCTGTTTTATCTTTGGATGATATGCCTGTTTTAGCTCGTGCACACCGAGTCGGCAGAAGACAGACCAGTACAAACGCCCCCCCAAGACAAATCATTGTCAAGTTACAATATGATTTCACCCTCGAGGACATATGCAAAGAGCCTCGAGAACAAAGAATCTGATGTTTCAAGGACAAAGAATCAGTATCTATCGAGACTATCCCCCAGAGGTTGCCGAAAACGAAAAGCGTTTAACGAAGCCAAAAACCTTATGAGGGGTGTAGAAAACTTGAGATACGGTCTGAATTACCCCGCCATCTTAAGAGTTACTTATAACAACGTGGAACACTTTTTCAAGACTCCAACAGAAGCAATGGAATTTGCAAAGCAGTTTGACACTTGAAAACCATCTACAAGCAAATATAACTGCCTTTTTCTATTTTTAAAGACCTAGCACGGTCTCTTGACATTTTATGAAACTCTATACGACAACATGGAATTAGAAGAAATCAGAAGGAATGGACAATGTCGTATGGAACGAAAGACCTAGCACGGTCTCTTGACATTTTATGAAACTTTATACGACAATATGGAATTAGAAGAAATCAGAAGGAATGGACAATGTCGTATGGAACGAAATGTTTTCCCGGATTGGAAGAAGCTCACCGAACATTGACAATTATTCATAATATACAACTAACATAAACAAATAACACACCTACTAAAATGATAACGCGGGTTTTATTATTACTATGACTGTTATTAACCAAGACTCTGCACCATCGCTAACTAATACTACTAATAATTAATATCTTATGTCCTGTTACATATGGGGATATTCCTTCCTCAATATATTTCTCCCTTTTTTAATAATGATTCTATTTTTTGTATTTTTAAAAAAAAAAAAAAAAAAATTTTTCTTTAATTGTGGCTTTATAATTGGATTTTTTTTTTTTTAAAACTAACCTTAGATATATATACTTTTTATGATGTTTAATATCACTCTTTTCATTTCTTTAATACTATATTCCCGTTAAAATATTACTATGGAATAATAATTCCTTAAAATTAGGAGCTGGCTAAATTAATAACATCAATGCCGGAAGCCTTTAGATTAATGGCCAACACAACTTGGCTTTCACAAACTACAAATATTTTATTTGTAGTTCTTCTATTCTTTATAACACCTTTCTAAGCTTTTTTATTCACTTCTCACTATGTTTTTATGTTTACTATATCTTTCAGTTTGAATGGAGTTATATACTGGAACAATGGAGATACACTCGTGAAGCACATAAGAGAGATTTAAAATTCATCTACTCGGTGTTCGGGTGTAAGGTTAAGTCTACTGCGCGGACCCTTGGACCCTATTCTAGATTCCCACAAATCTAAAATGCAGGATTTAAAAAGAAATATGGGGAACGAGGGATTAACCTTTTGCAGTTGGAATGTTAAAGGTATCAATGAACCAATAAAAAGAGGAAAAATATTTACACATTTAAAGGCAATGAAAGCTGATGTAATTTACATCCAAGAAACTCACCTAAAGAAAGACGCTGAAAATAGGCTGAAAGCTAAATGGATAGATAAAATATACCACTCTTCCTTTACACACAAATCAAGAGGCGTAGCAATATTATTTCGTAAAGGTACTTTATTTAAGCATATATCTACTATATCTGATAAAGATGGCAGATACATTATTGTAATAGGAGAAATAAATAGGGAAAAAATGATTTTTGTTAACATCTATGGTCCAAATTTTGATAGTCCTTTATTCTTTAAGAAAGTACTTAATAATATTCCAGAATTAACACACTACAATTTGATAATTGGAGGAGATTTTAATTGTACATTAGACCCTTATTTAGATAGATCTTCAAAACAAAGGAAAACTAAATCGCACTCTAGTGATTTATTAAACGCATACATTCAAACGTCTAACATTAAAGATGTTTGGAGAAACAGAAAATCCTACTGGTCGAGAATATTCCTTCTACTCGCCAGTACATAAAACCTATTCAAGAATAGATTACTTCCTAGTAGATGCAAAGCTTATTTCACTTACTTACGAATCCAAATATCATAATATTATAATTTCAGATCACGCACCATTAACATTTAAAATTAAAATAAATGGTAAAAAAACAGGAAATCTAGGACAATGGAAACTTAATCCACAAATTTTAAAAAATAAAACAACTCAGGAATACATCATAACCCAGATTAAGATGTTTTTTGAAATAATGATCAACCAGAAATATCTCGCTCTTTATTATGGGAAACATTTAAAGCATATCTTCGAGGAATTATGATTTCTTCACAAGCATTTCCATAATAAGAAGATTCGGAAGGAACAACATGACTTAGAAAGGGAGATCAAACAATTAGATATACAGAATGCAACAAAATCAGATATAATAATACATAATAAAATTGTAGCATTGAAGTATAAATTAAATAAAATATATACTGATCAAGTTTTAAAATACTACCAACATACTAAACAATTGTTGTTTTGAATTTGGAGACAAACCACAAAAACTATTGGCTCGACAATTAAGGAAAATTGAAGCGGAAAAAATTATACATAGGATTAAATCACAAAAACGGTGAATTATTAATACAACCCAAGGATATTAATGAAAGATTTATGCAATATTATAAAAATTTGTATACTGGTAACACAACAGTAAAATAAAACAGAAATAGATGCCTTTTTAAATGTATGTAACTTAAAAGAATTAGATTTACAAAATAGAGAATTTTTAAATGCCGATATTTCAATAAAAGAAATCCAAGAATCTATTAAATCTTTAAAAAATGGTAAAACTCAGGACCAGATGGTATAGGCTCGGAATTTTTATAAAATTTTTCATGCCCAAATGGTCCCATATTTAAAATCATTATATGAACAGATATATATACAAGAGAAATTACCAGACACATTGAACGAATCTATTATAACACTTATACCCAAAATAAATAAAGATTTGGATGATCCAGGATCGTATAGAGCAATTGCTTTATTAAATACCGATCAAAAAATTTTAACAAAAATTCTTGCACAAAGACTAAGCAAAATTGTTAATGAATTAATTCATCCTGATCAAACAGGATTTATACCTAAAAGATATTCTTCATATAATTTAAGACGGTTTATTTAATATTATATACTCGAAAGAAGTGATAAAAAGATTTAGTAGTCATCTCGTTGGATGCAGAAAAAGCTTTGACCAGGTGGAATGGCCTTATCTATTTTCGGTGATGGAAGCATTTAAGCTTGGTGATAAAGTTTACTACTTGGATTAAATTATTATACGCAAATCCAACAGCTAGAATAATAACAAATTATTGTTATCAACTAAGTTTAGTTTATCTCGAGGTTGTAGACAAGGCTGTCCTTTATCACCATTACTGTTTGCGTTAGCAATCGAAACCCCTTGCTCAAAGGGTAAGACTACATCCAGAAAATATATGGATACGATACTAAAGATACTAAGAATAAAATCTCGTTATATGCGGACGATATACTACTTTATATTACAAAACCGGAAATAAGTATCTGTAATTTGTTTAAAACTAATAACGGAATTTGGTTTAATTTCAGGATATAGCATCAATTGGAATAAAAGTGAACTTATGCCAATAACCATGAATAATTTACAGATATTAACAACAATTTCCTTTCAAGATAACAAATGAAAAATATTAAATATCTTGGTATTTTTGTTACAAAAAGATTTGACTCTTTATTTAAATCTAATTTCCCGTTATTATTGAATAAATTAAATAAAAATATCTTATATTGGAAAAGCTTACCTATCTCAATGTTAGGTAAAATAAAACGCAATAAAAATGATTTTTCCTCCCACAATTATTATATTTATTTCAATCAATCCCGATATACCTTTCTAAAAATTTCTTTAAAAAAGTAGACTCAATAGTCACTAACTTTATTTGGGACTACAAAAATCATAGAATAAATAAAAAACATTTATGTAAAGCTAAAATAAACGGGGGTTTAGCTTTACCAAATTTTTATGTTCTATTATTGGGCAGTTAATATTAGAAATATGAATTTTTGGTTAGGAGAAATAGATAATAAAACCAAATTGGTTAAAAATGGAAAGAGAAGACTGTTTTCCATTTGAAATTAGCTCTATAATATTTGCTAATATTAAATGTACCTAAGAAAACTTTATAGCGAAAATCTGATAATAGAAAGTGGAATACGTATTTGGAAACAAATAAAGAAAACACTAAAACTAAAATTTTATACCGCTAGCTCTTACAATTGCCAATAATTTTACGTTTAAAAACCGTCAATGATGGATAAAGCTTTTACACAATGGAAAAATAACGGAATTCTAAACATAGGGGATCTCTATAAGGATAATTCATTTCTTTCATTTCAAGAATTACAACAAACTTACGGGCTTCATAATAATGAATATTTTCAGATATTTACAAATCAGAAACTATATTTCCGCAAATACACAAGAACTTAGAAATAGAAAGAGTGAAATTTTAGATGAATGCTTGAATAAACACCCAAATACAGAAAAAATGATATCATACATTTATAACATTTTGTTGGAAAGTGATATCCCATCATCGGAAATACATAGACAGCGCTGGGAAAATGAACTAAGTCAAATAATAAGTCCAGAAATATGGGAAGAAAAGCCTACAACATATACATTATTGCTCTTTAAACGCTAAACATGCACTTATACAGTTTAAAATCTTACATAGATTACATTATTCTAAATCTAAACTACATAATATATTTCCAAAACTATCACCTATATGTGATAAATGTCAAATCATGGAAGCAACTCTGTCACACTCATTTACTAATTGTACGAAGATTTTACAATATTGGAATGAAATATTCAAAACAATCTCGAAAGTTATTAATATTACTATGATTTATGACCCAAAGTTAATCATACTTGGAATACCGGAAATGGAACAAATAATTACAAGGAATCATAGAACTTTTATCGACTATTCTTTAATAATTGGGAAAAAATTAATATTAAAATTTTGGAAAGGCCCTGTAACCCCAACAATTAAAAATGTGGAATACAGAAATGACGGAGACACTTCACTTGGAGAGATTGAGACTTGTCCTTATGGACAGGTTAGATCTCTTCAAGGAGATATGGTCTCCCTATATTAAATATCTACAGGGTCACAATGGTTCGGCGCAGGGACTTGACTGAGGCCTGAATATCTGAGTGGATGAAGAAATACACATAACAAATCATGAATGTATCTCCAAGATTGGATTACTTAGTAATACTTTAATCTCCATCAAACTTTTCAACCTTCTTTTCTATTTTCTATTCCTTTTTTTTTTTCTATCTATCTATCTTTAATTAAGGAAAAAATTATAGAAACATACTATATAAATTTTTAATATGTACACACTTATCTCTGTTTGTATGAAAAAGATTATAGATGTCTTAAACTTGTAATTATATAAAACTATGTACTTTCAATTATACAATAACTATGAAATATAAAATTAACAATAATACAAACATTATTAATATTTTGATAACATTATGAATATTAAAAAAAAAATGTTGTTTAAGATTGGGTACTACGTAGTTAAATTAGCGGGGATTTCTATTTGGTAATTAGAAGAATATCTATGTTTTGAGAAATCTAAGTGTATTACTTATATTAGGAATATACTACATATACCCCCAATTATATAAAATAAATAATAACGGAATGTATAATGGATAATACTACAATTATCATAAATAGTACTAATTAATAATCAATACGTTATAATTTTACACATTGTATAAATCTCAATGTCGTATAAGAGTGTACTTGGTATATACTGTTTCTACAATAAAAAAATATTTAAAAAAAAAAAAAAAAAAAATAATGCACTAGGAATTAATTATCTAGAAATGCTGGGAGCGTTTCATGGACTCAGGGCCTACTGCTCAGATGAGCACCAGTTGCATGTACGGTACAAATTGATACCACAGTGGGGGCCTATATATAATCATATGGGTGAAATAAAGTCGATATCATGTGATGAATTGGCTAATAATATCTGGCACTGGTGTCTGGGAGAGAGATTTGGATCTCAACCACTTACCTTCCAGTAAGCTAAATACAGTGGCAGACACCATCACGTAAATTCAACGACAACATTAAATGGATGTTGGATCGGAAAGTGTTTTACAGATATTATAGACCGGTATGGGACAACCAATATCGACCTTTTTTTTCCATCCAGGACTAAATTCACCAACTACCAACATATGTTGCTTGGGAACCAGACCCAGGGGCAGCAGCGATGGACGATTTCTCGCTGCATTGGGGGGGGGGGGGATTTTGTTTGCTATGCATTTTTCCCCCTTCTGCCTCATCAGGCGAGTCTTACAATAATTAAACAAGACGCCGCAACGGGTACCATGGTTCCCAACAGTACAAAGATGGTCTCAGAACCCTGCATCTGGATCAACAACGGCCAAGGAGGTTGGCACACCCCGTGCGGGAAAGTATCCGTGCCATGACTGTATGTACTTGTTGATTTGCAGTTTCTCAACAGGCCATTTCTGGGATACGGACTCTCCGACAGGACGATCAATGCCATCTCAGCGTCGTGCAGGGAGTCCACGAGAAGACAGTACCTGACATATGTCAGGAAATGGGAAGTGTTCTGCACCAGGGACGAAACACTACATATGACTCAGCCACCAACACTGAAGTGCTGGAGTTCTGGCCACCCTTCATTTCGATGAAGGATTGAGTTACAGTGCCATTATTGTGCAAGGAGTGCCCTATTTAATATCTGGGCAGAGGGAGTGATCACCTGGCTATAGGATCACACCCACTAGTACCTAAACGAATGAGGGGTATTTGTACTCTATCCCCCCCAGGCCCAGATACACCCATATATGGGACATAGGTAGTACACCATGTTACGAGGATGGACACCAATATCGGGGCTCACTCTGGACAAGCTAATATCCTAGATGGGAATGATTATGGCACTTGGATCAGCACAACGGGTCCAGTCCTTACACAAGCTAGTATAGGACGTCATGTCTGTCACAAATGGCAGATAACCTGCTACATACAGGGGTACTTAAACAAGACTGACCCAGTTCCTCTGGCCAATATTAGAGTTCTGGTCTATCCTGCAGATAGTCGGCCCTGCATAGTGACACATATTTTTCCAATATATAGTCACCAAGACACTTATGGGCACGGAGAGAGCTTTCTCATTAGCCATAAATGCCCTCACCTAAGGTCACAGTGCAAACCATATCCAGATGGTTAGGGTGGTATTACGTGCAGTGGTGGATACTAATGTTTCAAATCTCACTCCAACAGGGCTGCATCTACATCGGACGCTAGGATGATGGGAGTTTCTATGGACCACATCCTTGCCACAGCGGGGTGGAGCAATGAACGCATTCAATGCTTTATAATTAACCCGTGGCCGATCCTGAGATGTTTGCAGGGAAAAATTAAGTTCTGTAAAATAAATTACCCAATGTGGGGCATATTATTTTTTGGTATGAATATACCCTTTATGTTTTTCAGCACAGTGTCGTGTGTGAAATACGTTCATCCTCCTTCCCAGAATGGCAGTGTGTGAGCATGGTCTCGTTCCAGGGCATGAAATCACAGAGCTTTGAAATCTTCACATAGTCACTCACGTGACTCCGAAGTAAAATAGTAAGATTAAATGAGAGCTTACCAGTTTGAAGTTTGATCTTTATTTTATGAGGAGTTACGATGAGGGATTACGTGCCCTCCGCTCCCAAAACCCTCTATTATAAAGTTCAACTGGTATGGAAGTTCTCTCTTATCTTACTATATTAGTCTACTCTGGTATCTGTGATTTCACACCACTGCTTTGAAGAATGTTGCGCATGCGTGCTGGCGGGGTCTTCACGTAATCCCTCATCGTAACTCCTCATAAAATAAAGATCAAACTTCAAACTGGTAAGTTCTCATTTAATCTTACTATTTTCGTTGCTTTTTGCATGCTGAATTTTCGTTCCTTTCTTTGTGCTGAATTCTCGTTGCTTATTGAGTCCTGAATTTTGTCACTTTTCGCGTATGAATTTTCATTGCTTTTCTTGTTGTGAATTTTCATCGCTTTTCGCATTCTGAATTGTCATTGCTTTTCATATGCTGAATTTTCATAGCTTTTTGCATGCTGAATTTTTGTCGCTTTTCACTTGCTGAATTTTTGTCGCTTTTCGCATCTTGAAGGTTCGTCGCTTTTCACATGCTGAATTTTCATTGCTTTGTGCGTGCTTAAATTTCATCACTGCTGAATTTGCCAATTGGCTGAATTTTTCTTATTGCATTCTGAAGGATCGTCACAATATGTGTGCTGATTTTTCGTCACTTTTCACGTGCTGAATTTCCGTCGCTTTTCGTGTACTGAAATTTTCTCGCCTTTCGTGTACTGAAATGTTATCACTTTACACGTATGAATTTTGTTGCTTTTATCATATTGTTTTTTCATTGGCTTTCGCGTCCTGCATTTTCATCATTTTTCGGGTGCTGAATTTTCGTTGTAATTTGTGTGCTGAATTTTCGTTGCTTTTCGCATGATGAGTTTTCATTGCTTTTTTTGTGCTGAATTCCCGTCGCTTATTGTGTCCTTAAATTTGTCACTTTTCACATATGAATTTATGTTGTTTTTGTCGTGTTGAATTTTCATTGGCTTTCGTCACTTTTCGAATGCTGAATTTTCGTTGCTTTCGCGTGCTGAACTTTCGTCGGTTCCCATTTACTGAAATTTTGTCACCTTACATGTCTTGAAATTTGTTCGCTTTCGATTGCTGAATATTCGTCACTTTTCATGTGCTGAAAGTTCGTCGCTTTTCACATCCTGATATTTTGTTGCTCTTCACATCATGAATTTATGTTGCTTTTGGTGTTTTGACTTTTCATCGCGTTTCGCGTGCTCAATTTTCATCACTTTTCGTGTACTGAAATGTTGTCGCATTTGTGTGCTGAATTTTTGTTGCGTTTAGTGTGCTGAAATTTCATCGCTTTTCGCGTCCTGAAATTTTCTAACTTTTCACGTATGAATTTTGTCATGCTTTTGTAATATTAAAGTTTCATCGGCTTTCGCTTCCTGAATTTTCATTACTTTTTGCGTGTTGAATTTTCATCGCTTTTCACATTTTGAATTTTAGTTGCTTTTTGTGTCCTGAATTTTCGTCACATTTCGCTTTTTGCATTCTGAATTATTGTTGCTTTTCACTTGCTGAATTTTTGTCGCTTTTCGCATCCTGGTTCGTCACATTTTGCGTGCTGAATTGTCGTCACCTTCTTGTGTCCTGAAATTCTTTTGCTTTCACATGCTGGAATTTCGTTGCTTTTCGCATGCTAAATTTTTGTTGCTTTTCTCGTTGTGAGTTTTTGTCGCTTTTCACATCCTGAAGGTTCGTCGCTTTTTGAGTGCTGAATTTTCGTCATTTTTTGTGCATGCTGAATTTTCATCACTTTTCGCATATTAAATTTTCATCGCTTTCATGGTGAATTTTTGTTGCTTTTCGCGTCCTGAAGGTTCGTCGCTTTTCGCGTACTGAATTTTCGTCGCTTTTCACATGCTGAATTTTCGTCGCTTTTTGCGTGCCGAATTTTCATCAGTTTTCGGATACTGAGTTTTCGTTGCTTACACTTGCTGAATTTTTATCTCTTTTCGCATTCTGAAGGGTCGTCGCAATATGCGTGCTGAACTTTCGTCACTTTTCGTGTGTCGAATTTACATCGCTTTTCGCATTTTGAATTCTCGTCGCTTTTCGTGTGAATTTTCGTCACTTTTTGCACACTGAATTTACATCACTTTTCACATGCCGACTTTTATGTTGCTTTTCGCGTTGTGAATTTTTGTCACATTTCATGTGCTGAATTTTCGTTGCTTTTCCTGTACTGAAATTATATTGCCCTTCGTGTAATGAAATTTGTTGTTTTTACTTTTTATCGGCTTTCACGTCCTGAATTTCAATCACTTTTTTGTACTGAATTTTGTCGCTTTTCACATGCTGAATTTTCGTTACGTTTCATGTCCAGAAGTTTAGTTGCATTTTGCACCTTCAATTTACATCGCTTTTCACGTTTTGAATTTTCGGCGCTTTTCGTGTGCTGAATTTTTGTCACTTTTCGTGCACTGAATTTACATCACATTTCACATGCCGACTTTTTTGTTGCTTTTCCCGTTATGAAAGTTTTCGCATTTCGTGTGCTGAATTTTCGTCGCTTTTCGTGAGCTGAAATTTTGTCGCTTTGCCCATCCTGAAAATTTGTCACTTTTTGCGTCATGAATTTTTCATTGCTTTTGTTGTTTAGAATTTTCATCAGATTTTTATTCCTGAATTTTCGTCACTTTTTGAGTGCTGAAAGTGTTGTCACTTTTCGTAAGCTGAATTTTCGTCGCGTTTCATGTCCTGAAGTTTTGTTGCTTTTCGTGTCCTGAATTTACGTTGCTTTTTCCGTTTTTAATTTTTGTCGCTTTTCGTCTGCTGAACTTTCATCACTTTTCACACACAGGAATTTGCTGTCAACATGCCGACATTTTGTTGATTTTTGCATTGTGAATTTTTGTCACTTTTCGCGCCTTGAAGGCTCGTCGCTTTTTGCGTGCTGAATTTTGGTCGCTTTACATGTTGTGAATTTTTGTAGCTTTTCGCATCCTGAAGGTTCTCCACTTTTCATGTGCTGAATTTTCGTCGCTTTTCACATGCTGAATTTTCGTCGCATTTCGCGTGCTGAATTTTCATCACTTTTCGCATACTGAATTTCCATCGCCTTTCACTTGCAGGTTTTTTTGTCTATTTTCACATCCTGAAAGTTCGTCGCAATATGTGCGCTGAATTTTCGACGCTTTCTGCATGCTGAATTTTCATCGCTTTTCGTGTACTGAAATTTTCTCGTTTTTCATGTACTGTAATGTTGTCGCTTTCACGTGCTGAATTTTCGTCGCTTTTCGTGTGCTGAAATTTTATCACTTTACGCGTCCTGACATTTTGTCACTTTTTACGTCATGAATACGTTGCTTTTGTAATTTCGAATTTTCATCGGATTTCGCGTCTTGAATTTTCGTCACTTTTCGAGTGCTGAATTTTCGTCTCTTTTCACTTGCTGAATTTTGTTGCTTTTCATGTACTGAAATTTTGTCACCTTTCGTGTCCTGAAATTTTGCGTGCTGAATTTCCGTCGCGTTTCGCGTCCTGAAGTTTTGTCACGTTTTGCATCCTGAATTTACATAATTTTCCACGTTTTGAATTTTCATTGCTTTTCTTGTGCTGAATTTATGTCACTTTTTGCATGCTGAATTTTCGTCGCTCTTTGTATGCTGAATTTTCATCACTTTTCACTTGCTGAATTTTTGTCACTTTTTGCACACTGAATAGGCTGTGGGCCGAGGAGCTTTTTTTGTGACCCAACTCACAGAACTACCTGAATTTTTAACATATTGTGTAAAAATATTTTTTAAATCATACCTGAAACTCGTCAAGACAAAAACCTGCACATTTATTAAGAAATATGAGAAAAACCTCAAATTTCTGAGTAGTAATTGCCTAATCAATGCACGTTTGTCATTGAGGTCAGACACTAATTGGCCAATTGGCTAATTGTCAGTCTGTCAGTCTGTCTGTTTGTCAGTCTGTTAGTCAGACATTCCTGACAGTGTCCTAAAATGTTGTCGCCTACTGAAATGTTGTTGCTTTCACATGCTGAATTTTCGTCGCTTTTAGTGTCCTGGAATATTGTCGCTTTTCATGTGCTGAAATGTTGTCACGTTTCGCGCCCTGAAATTTTGTCGCTTTTTACGTCATGAATTTATGTTGCTTTTGTAATTTCGAATTTCCATCGGATTTCGTGTCTTGAATTTTCGTCACTTTTCGAGTGCTGAATTTTCGTCACTTTTCACTTGCTGAATTTTTGTCGCATTTCGTGTATTGAAATTTTGTTGCCTTTCTTGCCCTGAAATGGTTTCACGTCCTGCAGTTTCGTCGCGTTTCGCGTCCTGAATTTACATCGCTTTCCACCTTTTTGAATTTTCATTGCTTTTCTTATGCTGAATTTTTGTCACTTTTTGTATGCTGAATTTTCATTGCTTTTCACTTGCTGAATTGTGACCCAACTCACAGAACTACCTGAATTTTTAACATATTGTGTAAAAATATTTTAAAAATCATGCCTGAAAATCGTCAAGACAAAAACCTGCACATTTTTTAAGAAGTATGAGAAAATCCTCAAATTTTCTGAGTAGTAATTGCCCAATCAATGCACGTTTGTCATTGAGGTCAGATGCTAATTGGCCAAACCCGCTGCCTCCTCATTACATCAATAGCAATAGCAAGGTTTCCAAGGATAAAGGTAATGCTAATGCTGATAATTTTGTTTTTCATTTGATTTATCTTTATAATGTTATAATGCATACTGGTAAATAAAAAAAGATAAATAACAAATGTAGAGCTTGGGTTAGGATTAGGTTCGGTCTGTTTGTCAGTCTGTCAGTCTGTTGGTCTGCCTGTTTGTCTATCTGTATGTCTGTCAGTCTGTCTGTCTGTTTGTCAGACTGTCAGTCAGACATTCCTGACTGTCCTAAAATGTTGTCGCCTTCTCATGTCCTGAAATTTTGCTGCTTTCACATGCTGAATTTTCGTCGCTTTTTGTGTCCTGGAATATTGTCGCTTTTGGCGTCCTGAAGTTTTGTCGCTTTTCGCGTCATGAATTTACGTTGCTTTTGGCTTTTGGAATTTTCATTGCCTTTCGCGTCCAGAACATTCGGTACTTTTTGTGTGCTGAAATGTTGTCGCTTTCACGTGCTGAACTTTCGTCACACTTCATGTGATGATATTTTGTCGCATTTTGCGTCCTGAAGTTTTGTCGCCTTTCGCATATGAATTTTGTCGTCCTGAATTTTCATCATTTTTTGCGTGCTGAATTTTCGTCGCTTTTCGTGTACTGAATTTTTGTCACATTACGTGCCCTGAAATGTTGTCACTTTTGCGTGCTGAATTTCCTTCACTTTTTGTGTGCTGAAATTTCATCACTTTTCACATGCTGAATTTTTGTCACTTTCACTTGCTGAATTTTTGTCTCTTTTTGCATTCTGAAGGTTCATCGCAATATGCGTGCTGACCTTTCATCACTTTTCGTGTGCTGAATTTTTGTCGTTTTCGCGTGCTGAAATTTTGTCGCTTTTCATGTATGAATTTTGTCACTTATTGTGTCCTGTATTTTCGTCATTTTCCTGTGCTGAATTTTCGTTGCTTTTCACGTGCTGAAATTTCATCCTATTTGCATGCTGAATTTTTGTCGCTTTTCACTTGCTGAATTTTTGTCGCTTTTTGAATCCTGAAGGTTCATCGCTTTTTGTGTGCTGGATTTTCATCGCTTTTTGCGTGCTGAATTTTTGTTGCTTCTCCTGTACTGAAATTTTGCAGCTTTCGTGTTCTGAAATTTTTTTGCTTTCGATTCCTGAATTTTCTCGCTTTTCGCATCCTAACGGTTCGCCACTTTTTGTGTGCTGAAATTTCATCGCTTTTCACATGGTGAATTTTCATTGCATTTTGTGTGCTGAAATGTTTGTTGCTTTTCGCGTGGTGAATTTTTATCACTTTTTGCATCCTGAAGGTTCATCGCTCATTGCATGCTGAATTTTCGTCACTTTTCACATGCTGAATTTTCGTCACTTTTCACATGCTGAATTTTCGTCACTTTTCACATGCTGAATTTTCGTCGCTTTTTGCGTGCTGAATTTTCATCACTTTTCACATGCTAAATTTTCATTGCCATTCACTTTTCGCATCCAGAAGGGTCGTCGAAATATATGTGCTGAATTTTCGTCGCTTACCGCGTACTGAAATTTTCTCGCCTTTCATGTACTGAAATTTTGTCGCTTTCATGTGCTGAATTTTCGTCGCTTTCTGTGCGCTGAAATTTTGTCACTTTTCGCGTCCTGAAATGTTGTCGCTTTTTACATCATGAAGTCTGTCAGTCTGTCACTGTTAGTCTGTCAGTCTGTCTGTTTGTCAGTCTTTTTTTTTTCTTGTTTGTTTATTTTTGTAAGAAGTAAGTACAATAGTCAGGTACTTAAGTACCTAATACATAAATACATATTTTCATTTTTGTACAACTTCATACTTTTGGTTCAATAGCAAAAGAACAGTGAGAGAAAAAAAAATAAAGAGTGTCGGAATAGATAGACAAGCGAGTAGAAACAGAAAGCAAAAGAAATAAAGGACAGAGATGAGAAGTTAAAAGATTGAAAGAAAAGGAAAAAGTAAACAAAAGAGAGATTAGGAGAGATCTACCTATCTCGTATTTTTGCCCAACCGTCACCCAGTTCTAAACTATTTAATTTCTAAGGTTATGTTATGTTGCACCATTTGCTTGTAAAAAGTTGATAAAAGGAAACCAAATCTTTAAGAATTGGTCTACTTTGCCTAGTAGGAGGAATGTCATTTCTTCAACATGTAGCGTTTCAGACATGATTGAGATCCACATTTTGAATGTAAGCGTTGGTGCGTTTTTCCAAAATTTAAGTGTACATTTTTTTGCTGTTATTAGACCATAATTAAGAAAAGCTTCTTGGAAAATAGTTAATTTACTTCCCTCTTCGATTGATCCAAAGATAATCAATTCTGTATTGGTGTTCAACTTTGTGTTAAATTTTGTGTAAAAATTCCAAAAATGTCATTCCAAAATTTATACAGTTTTGTAGAAGACACAAAGGAATGTGCTATAGTGGCATTTTGAGTTAGACATTTGTCGCAGATGGGGGAAACATTTGAAAATATTTTATTCAGTCTTATTTTCGAATAATATAATCTATGTAAAATTTTAAATTGAATTAGGTTATGTCTTACATTCATTGAACATTTGTTTACATATACTAAATTTTTATCCCATCTACCGTTCGGAATTTTTATCAATAACTCTTGTTCCCAGTCTCCTAATTGCCTCTGTCGTTGGTGTTTCTATATTTAGAATTATATTATATAAGTAAGATATTAAATTGCTTGATTCTGCCTTTCTATTCATTCCTCCCTCCAATAAATCTGGGGTTAAAGTTTGATATCCTTGTATATACTTTTTCAAATAATCTTGAATTTGAAGGTATTTGAAATATTGATTACTTTTCAAATTATATTTTAGTTCTAGTTGTTGGAATGATAAAAAAAATTCCAATTTCATACATATCTCCCATCATTTTCATTCCTATTCTTTCCCAATGGATAAACGTTATATGAATAACGCATGGTTTGAATGAGGGATTATTATCCATTGGAGAAAGAAGCTTTTGTAATTTCGAATTTCCATCGGATTTCGTGTCTTGAATTTTCGTCACTTTTCGAGTGCTGAATTTTTGTCACTTTTCACTTGCTGAATTTTTGTCGCATTTCGTGTACTGAAATTTTGTTGCCTTTCGTGCCCTGAAATGGTTTCACGTCCTGCACTTTTGTCGCGTTTCGCGTCCTGAATTTACATTGCTTTCCACCTTTTTGAATTTTCATTGCTTTTCTTGTGCTGAATTTTTGTCACTTTTTGTATGCTGAATTTTCATTGCTTTTCACTTGTTGAATTGTGACCCAACTCACAGAACTACCTGAATTTTTAACATATTGTGTAAAAATATTTAAAAAATTGAAGATTGTACTAAGACAGCTTTAAGTCTTCAGAACTTTTATTAGACACACAGCATACATAGCCCTGGCTGTACGGGGTCTGTCACGAGCACCAGAGAGGGAGCTAGGGGCGTGTGGGTTACAATTATACTAACTGGTGGGGGAGTGGTTAGCATGGACATCGTACTATCAATTAAAGGTGTACACACATATCATCTACATCCTTCCTCTACCAAAACAAGCAGTGAGTGACAGGGCGACCACGTCTCATGCGCCAGGGTAAATACAAACAGTAAAGTACAGGGTTACATAATCACACGTAATCGCCGTAGCGGACCGGCGGCCTGACCAGGCGACCAGACCGGGTCCGCACCTCGCCATCACCTCCTTCCCCGACAGCAACAAGCGGGGACGCCGGATCATGGTGGGGGCTACGGACAGGAGAACCCCTTGGCGGTGAAGGCAGCGGGGAGGGAAGTGAAGAGAAAGGCGGGGAAGCCGGAGAAAGACGCTCCGGAGGAGGACGAGGGGAGGCCGGCCCCAGAGGAATGGGCAGAGCACAGGGCTGCGACAGGGGCAGCGGTGGGGCATAAGGAGCCGCCGGGGGAGGGAGAGGCTTGTTCACGAGCCGGAGATGCTGGCGGGACCGGCGGTACACCCTGCCGTCGTGGTTGACAAGGTAGGAGCGAGGGGAACCGGCAGAGCCGACGACCACGGCCAGCCTGGAACGGCCAGAAGAGGACCACATACGGACGACCTGACCGGGGAGAAGAGGGCAGAGGACACGGCAAGACCTGTCGTGGGAACGCTTCTGGATACGTCGTTTGTCGGCAATGCATTCCCGGACCAAGGCAGGCTTAAGGACGGAAGGGGACAGGGACTGCTGAGACACCGGGACCGTGGGCCTCGTCACTCGGGACATGAGTCGCTGAGCCGGGGAGCCCAGGGCATGGTCGCGGGAGATGTTGCGGAGGTTCAGCAGGGCCTGCCAGATGTCGGTGCGGGATAGGCGGCAACGTTCCAACAGTCCTTTAGCACTGCGGACCGCGCGCTCGGCCAGTCTATTGCTCTGCGGGTATTCCGGGCTGCTGGTGTAATGTCGAAAGTTCCAACGCTCAGCAAACTCTCGGAACTTGGCACTGGTGAACTGGCTGCCGTTGTCCGACTGCAGGCTGACGGGGGACCCGAATGTGGCAAAGTGGCGGCGCAATTTGTCGATGACCGCGGAGGAAGAAAGGGAGTGGAGCTGGTCAACTTCGAACCAGCTGGAGTAAGAGTCGACAAGCACCAGGAAGTGCTTTCCGTGCCACTCAAAGATGTCGGTTGCTAGCGCAGACCATGGCAGGTCAGCAGCTGGCTGCTGCAGGAGCGGCTGCCGCTGTTGCTGTGGAGCGAGGCTGTTGCAGGTAGGGCATGCGGAGACCCTATCCCGGAAGTAGCGGGGCATGTCGGGCCAGAAGAACTGGCTCTGAGCGATGGAAAGAGTCGCCTCGGCCCCAGGATGGCCACGATGAGCAGTCTCAAAGTATTGTTCCCGTAACGCTTCAGGCACCACCACCTTGTGCCCCTTCACAATCACACCACCACGCAGCACCAACTCGTCACGAACCAAGAAGTAAGGCACCGCTGCGTCCGGCAGGGAAGAACGTCGGTCTGGCCAACCCTGCTTAATGATCGCGGCCAGCTGCTGTAGCGAAGCGTCTGCCGCCGTATGCTTGGCTAGGGACTTCAACTGTCCGGAGGGCACGAAGTTCACGCCCAGGACCATCAGATCCGACGCCTCGTACGGATGCTGGGTTGTGGATGAAAGAGGCGCCCGCGACAGCGTGTCCGCAACAACCATGTCCTTGCCCTTGCGGTAAACCACCGTAAAAGTGAAGCGTTGCAGCTGGAGCATCATGCGCTGGAGCCGGGAGGAGGCCATGTGTATTGGCTTGTTGAGAATGGGTGACCAGAGGCTGGTGGTCCGTCTCGACAGTGAAACAGTTTCCCAGGATATAGTCCTTGAATTTGGAGCAGGCAAAGACAACTGCCAGCAGTTCCTTCTCAATCTGGGCATAGTGTTGTTCAGCGGACGTCATCGTGCGGGACGCGTAGGATACAGGCAGTTGCACCCCGTCATGGAACTGCAGGCAGGCGGCCCCGAGGCCAAACTTAGAGGCATCACACGTGAGAACGATGGGGCGCTGGAGGTCGAAGTACTTCAGCGTCGGCATGCTGACTAGCTTGGACTTGAGGGTGTCAAACGCGCGCTGGTGTTGCGGGAACCAGGCCCAGGCAGTGTCCTTTTTCACCAGATTCCGCAGAGGGGCACTCAGTTCACTCAGGTCGGGGATGAACTTTCCCAGGTAGTTGACCATGCCCAAGAAGCGCTGCAGGCCAGGCACATCAACAGGTGCAGGCATCCCGGATATAGCGGCCGTCTTCTGCGGGTCGGGCCTCAGCCCCGATGCCGTGAAAACATGTCCCACGTAGGTGACCTCAGGAACCCGGAATCGGCACTTTTTCGGGTTGAGTTTCAGGTTGACCTCCTGGGCCCGCTGCAGCACCCGGCGAAGGTGGTGGTCGTGCTCAGCGACGTTTTTTCCAAAAACCAGGATGTCGTCGACAATGATGGCACAGTTGTTCCATGGTCCTCTGGAACACCTCGCTGGCAGAGTTGATCCCAAACGGCATGCGGAGGAAGCGATACCTGCCGAAGGGTGTGCTGAAGGTTGTCAGGTGCGAGGACCGCTCGTCCAGAGGTATCTGCCAGAACGAACTCTTGGCATCAAGAACCGAGAACACGGTGCAGTGCCAACCTGCGCAGCAACATCCTCTACCGTCCGCATGGGATAGTGCGGGCGCCTGATGGCCAAGTTCAAGTCTTTGGGGTTGATGCAGATCCGTATTTCGCTCTTGTCCTTCTTCGCAGCAACAACCATGGTAGAAACCCACTGGGTAGAGTCCGTGACGGGTGCCAGGACGCCCGTGGCCACCATCTCTCGAAGGGCAGACTCGACCTTGCCCCTCATGGCAAAGGACACACGGTGCGGGGGACGGACAACTGGCGTAACGTCGGGATCGAGGGCAATCTTGTAGTTGCAGGGCAACTTCCCCAGCTTCGAGTCAAACCGGTCCGGGAACTCGGCCAGCGGATTCAGGGGCGCCTCTACCAGGTGGACATCGCTGTGGAAGCTCACCAACCGAGGTCCTGGCAGGCCTCCACGCCGAGCAGGGGGTCACATTTACTGTCCAGCAGGAAGAAAGAGAGGGGCCGAGTGGTCGACCGCACCTTGCAGCGGAGAGTGGCCTTCCCCACAGGAACAAGCACGCCACCCCCATAGGCACGCAGAACAGCACTGTCTGTGGAAACAGGCTCATTATTTCTTATCTTTTTGAACAGGCTTGTTGACATAACGTTGGCAGCTGCCCCCGTGTCCACCTTAGCAGAGAAGGCCGTGCCATTCACCGTGATTTGGACGGTCGGGTCCGTTATCAGTCCAGCTGCACCTCGCAAGGAAAACACTTCCAGCTCGCTCTGAGAAGATTCAGGGTCAGACGGGGGAAGATCATCGTGCTGGAGATGGGAACCAGACACTGAATCATCACGTGTCAGATATCGGGACGGTTTCTGCTGTGGCTGGGCATTGTTCCCACGGGAACGGCATGCGGCTGAACAGTGCCCGAGCTTGTTGCAAAAGTTACAGGTTTTCCCCAACGCAGGGCACCCATTAAAACGGTGAGAGACAAAGTTACAATTCGACATCGTTGAGGCTGTCTGGAGCCCAGCAGCGGTCTTGCCCTCTGTCGCCGGGGAGCATTGTACTGGGGACCAGCGAGACTGGCTGTGTGGACCACAGGGTCGGGTATAGCGGAGGAGACAGCCTCAGCTAAACGAGAGGCATGCAGCGCCTCGTGGAGTGTCAGATCAGGCTTACGCAGCAGCTCGGAGCGCAGCTTTTCGTCCCTCAGACCAAAGACTAGAATGTCACGGGTTAAGGCATCGGGGTTCAGGTCACGCAGGTTACAACGGCGAGCCAACTGGCGCAGCGCGGCCATAAAATTGTCAATAGACTCCCCAGGGTTCTGGCATCTGGAGAACAATTTGAAACGCTCCAAAATGTGATTAGTGGGAAGGTCACACATCGCCGTGAATTTAGCAATCAGGCAAACGGGTTCATCGGCGCTCTCACCATGTCCATAGACGAACGACTCCGAACGCTAGAGCGCCTCCGAACCAGCCAGGTTAAGCGGCAGGGAAGCCTTGACAGCGGGGGTCACAGCAGGGTGGGCAATGGCAACGTAATGCTCAAAGTCCCGTCGGAACACACTCCAGCGATGAGTGATGTCCGCATCAAAGACCAGGACGTCAGGCTTACGACAGGCAGAAGCTATCGCGGAACCAGGGGGGGGGGTACTGGGACTAACAAAATAAAACGCGATAAATCAGAGACGCAGGAAGACCCACTTCTGACGCCATGAAGATTGTACTAAGACAGCTTTAAGTCTTCAGAACTTTTATTAGACACACAGCATACATAGCCCTGGCTGTACGTGGTCTGTCACGAGCACCAGAGAGGGAGCTAGGGGCGTGTGGGTTACAATTATACTAACTGGTGGGGGAGTGGTTAGCATGGACATCGTACTATCAATTAAAGTGTACACACATATCATCTACAAAAATCATACCTGAAACTCGTCAAGACAAAAACCTACACATTTTTTAAGAAATATGAGAAAATCCTCAAATTTTCTGAGTAGTAATTGCCCAATCAATGCACGTTTGTCATTGAGGTCAGATGCTAATTGGCCAAACCCGCTGCCTCCTCATTACATCAATAGCAATAGCAAGGTTTCCAAGGATAAAGGTAATGCTAATGCTGATAATTTTGTTTTTCATTTGATTTATCTTTATAATGTTATAATGCATACTGGTGAATAAAAAAAGATAAATAACAAATGTAGAGCTTGGGTTAGGATTAGGTTCGGTCTGTTTGTCAGTCTGTCAGTGTTGGTCTGCCTGTTTGTCTATCGGTCTGTATGTCAGTCTGTCTGTCTGTTTCAGTCAGACATTCCTGACTGTCCTAAAATGTTGGTGCCTTCTCATGTCCTGAAATGTTGTTGCTTTCACATGCTGAATTTTCGTCGCTTTGTGTCCTGGAATATTGTCGCTTTTGGCGTCCTGAAGTTTTGTCGCTTTTCGCGTCATGAATTTACGTTGCTTTTGGCATTTGGAATTTTCATTGCCTTTCGCGTCCAGAACATTCGGTACTTTTTGTGTGCTGAAATGTTGTCGCTTTCACGTGCTGAACTTTCGTCACACTTCATGTGATGAAATTTTGTCGCATTTTGCGTCCTGAAATTTTGTCGCCTTTCGCATATGAATTTTGTCGTCCTGAATTTTCATAGTTTTTTGCATGCTGATTTTTCGTCGCTTTTCGTGTACTGAATTTTTGTCGCCTTACGTGCCCTGAAATGTTGTCGCTTTTGCGTGCTGAATTTCCTTCACTTTTTGTGTGCTGAAATGTCATCACTTTTCACATGCTGAATTTTTGACACTTTCACTTGCTGAATTTTTGTCTCTTTTTGCAGTCTGAAGGTTCGTCGCAATATGCGTGCTGACCTTTCATCACTTTTCGTGTGCTGAATTTTTGTCGTTTTCGTGTGCTGAAATTTTGTCGCTTTTCATGTATGAATTTCATCACTTATTGTGTCCTGTATTTTCGTCATTTTCCTGTGCTGAATTTTCGTTGCTTTCCGCGTGCTGAATTTTTGTTGCTTTTCACGTTCTGAAATTTCATCGCTATTTGCATGCTGAATTTTTGTCGCTTTTCACTTGCTGAATTTTTGTCGCTTTTTGAATCCTGAAGGTTCATCGCTTTTTGTGTGCTGGATTTTCATCGCTTTTTGCATGCTGAATTTTTGTTGCTTCTCCTGTACTGAAATTTTGCAGCTTTCGTGTTCTGAAATTTTTTCGCTTTCGATTCCTGAATTTTCTCGCTTTTCGCATCCTGACGGTTCGCCACTTTTTGTGTGCTGAAATTTCATCGCTTTTCACATGGTGAATTTTCGTTGCATTTTGTGTGCTGAAATGTTTGTTGCTTTTCGCGTGGTGAATTTTTATCACTTTTTGCATCCTGAAGGTTCATCGCTCATTGCATGCTGAATTTTCGTCACTTTTCACATGCTGAATTTTCGTCGCTTTTTGCGTGCTGAATTTTCATCCTTTTCACATGCTAAATTTTCATTGCCATTCACTTTTCGCATTCAGAAGGGTCGTCGAAATATATGTGCTGAATTTACGTCGCTTTCTGTGCGCTGAAATTTTGTCACTTTTCGCGTCCTGAAATGTTGTCGCTTTTTACATCATGAAGTCTGTCAGTCTGTCTGTCAGTCTTTTTTTTTTCTTCATTGTTTATTTTTGTTAGAAGTAAGTACAATAGTCAGGTACTTAAGTACCTAATACATAAATACATATTTTCATTCTTGTACAACTTCATACTTTTGGTTCAATAGCAAAAGAACAGTGAGAGAAAAAAAATAAAGAGTGTCGGAATAGATAGACAAGCGAGTAGAAACAGAAAGCAAAAGAAATAAAGGACAGAGATGAGAACTTAAAAGATTGAAAGAAAAGGAAAAAGTAAACAAAAGAGAGATTAGGAGAGATCTACCTATCTCGTATTTTTGCCTATCCGTCACCCAGTTCTAAACTAGTTAATTTCTAAGGTTATGTTATGTTGCACCATTTGCTTGTAAAAAGTTGATAAAAGGAAACCAAATCTTTAAGAATTGGTCTACTTTGCCTAGTAGGAGGAATGTCATTTCTTCAACATGTAGCGTTTCAGACATGTTTGAGATCCACATTTTGAATGTAAGCGTTGGTGCGTTTTTCCAAAATTTAAGTATACATTTTTTTGCTGTTATTAGACCATAATTAAGAAAAGCTTCTTGGGAAATAGTTAATTTACTTCCCTCTTCCATTGATCCAAAGATAATCAATTCTGTATTGGTGTTCAACTTTGTGTTAAATTTTGTGTAAAAATTCCAAAAATGTCATTCCAAAATTTATACAGTTTTGTAGAAGACACAAAGGAATGTGCTATAGTGGCATTTTGAGTTAGACATTTGTCGCAGATGGGGGAAACATTTGAAAGTATTTTATTCAGTCTTATTTTCGAATAATATAATCTATGTAAAATTTTAAATTGAATTAGGTTATGTCTTACATTCATTGAATATTTGTTTACATATACTAAATTTTTATCCCATCTACCGTTCGGAATTTTTATCAATAACTCTTGTTCCCAGTCTCTTCTAATTGCCTCTGTCGTTGGTGTTTCTAAATTTAGAATTATATTATATAAGTAAGATATTAAGTTGCTTGATTCTGCCTTTCTATTCAGTCCTCCCTCCAATAAATCTGGGATTAAAGTTTGATATCCTTGTATATACTTTTTCAAATAATCTTGAATTTGAAGGTATTTGAAATATTGATTACTTTTCAAATTATATTTTAGTTCTAGTTGTTGGAATGATAAAAAATTTCCCATTTCATACATATCTCCCATCATTTTCATTCCTATTCTTTCCCAATGGATAAACGTTTTATCAATAACGCATGGTTTGAATGAGGGATTATTATCTATTGGAGAAAGAAGCGATAATTTTCTTAGTTTTAAAGTTAATTTTATTTGTTTCCAAATTCGTATTATACTATAAATAATTGGATTCTTCGTGTATATTATATTGTTCAGTTTTATCGGGGAAAGAAGGATCGCTCCTATATTATAACGGGAACCATCCTCTTTCTCCATTCTTATCCAAGCTACCTGTTGGGCAGAACTGTCCAACCAGTAGATTATATTTTTAATATTCACTGCCCAATAATAATACAATAAGTTAGGGAGTGTCAGTCCCCCTGATTCTTTAGATTTACACAATTGTTTTTTTTTAATTCTGTGTGATTTATAATCCCATATAAAATTTATAATATCAGAATCTAATTGTTTAAAGAATGTTTTAGGTAAGTATATTGGTATTGATTGAAATAGGTACAATATTTGTGGTAAGAAGATCATGTTTATAAAGACATCGGCAGTGTCTTCCAAAATTTAATCAACCCATTTAATTTAGTTAATAAAGGTATATAGTTTGCGTTGAGTAATAACCATATAACCATATAACAATTACAGCACGGAAACAGGCCCTTTCGGCCCTTCCAGTCCGTGCCGACCATTTGTTTTCCCCTAGTCCCATCTACCTGCACTCAGATCATAATGATTTATAGTTCCTAGTAATCTGGATTCCCAAATACTTAAATTTGTCTGTTGTAATTCTAAAAGGGAATTTCAACAGATGTGTCGACTCTTGAGGTTTTATCGTCATAATTTCGCTTTTGTTCCAATTTATTCTAAATCCTGAAAAAGAACCAAATTCCTCTATTAAATTTAGTATATTTGGTATGCTAATTTGCGAATTTGTAATAAATAATAATATGTCGTCTGCATATAATGAAATTATATTATTTGAGTGTTTGGTAATATACCCATGAATATTCGGATGGCTTCTTATACTTTCAGCTAAACGCTCTATCACTAGTGCAAATAGCAGGGGCGATAACGTGCACCCCTGCCTATTGCCCCTTGCTAATTGGAATTTCGGGGATAATATATTATTAGTCAGTATTCTAGCCGTCGGCTTATCATATAATAATTTTACCCACGAAATAAAATTATCTCCCATGTTAAATTTTTCCAATACTTTGAATAAATATTGCCAAACCTACTTGATCGAAAGCTTTTTTCTGCATCCAATGAAATAATTGCTAGTTCTTCTTCAGTATTATGTGAGTACATTGTATTAGACAGCCGTCTCAAATTGTTAAGTGAGTATCTCTTTGGTATGAACTCTGTTTGGTCCGGATTTATTACTTTACTAACATATTTACTCAATCTTCTCGCTAGGGTCTTTGTTAATTTTTTTTGGTCTGTATTTAGGAGTGCAATAGCTCTCTATGAGCCTGGGTCTTCTAGATCTTTATCCTTTTTTGGTATAAGTGTAATAGTGGACTCAGTTAGTGTTTCTGGTAATTTATTTTCTTTAAAAGCGTATATATATATATATAAATCTTGCAATCGTGGTGAAATTATCTCGTAGAATCTTTTATAGAATTCATTACTAAAGCCATCTGGTCCTGGCATTTTGCCATTCTTCACCGAACTAATTGTTTCTTCTATTTCCTGAAGTGTAATCTGAACTCCTAATCCCTCTTGTTCCACCATATTTAATTTTGGAAGATTACACTTATCTAAGAAATTTGTAATTTGAGTATTATTTGCAGAGGTTTTCAATGTATATAAGTTTTGATAAAATTGAGCAAATCTTTTATTAATATCTTTAGGTAGTGTTAGTAATTCCCCTTTGTCTGATTTAATTTTAGTAATTGTATTTTCTGTTTCCCGTTTTTTCAGTTGGCGTGCTAGGAGTTTATGAGGTTTATCACCAAATTCGAAATTTTCTTATTTTGTAACTTGAAATAATCTTATTATTCTGGCCGATAACATTTTATTTAATTTATATTTTAGTATTATTATCTTATTATGTTTATCTATAGTTGGTTCTTTGGCATTTTCTAAATCTAATTGTCTAATTTCTTGTTATAACTGCAATTGTTCAGTATTATTCTTTTTATTTTGGAAAGCTTGATATGAGATTATAGTTATTCTAATAAATGCCTTAAAAGTTTCCCATAATAAGGAGGGTGAAATATCTGGTGTATCATTTGTCTCAAAGAAGAATCTCATCTGCTCTTTTAAATATGTGCAACCTTGTGAGTTATTTAAAATTTGGGGGTTAAACCCCCAAAACTAATTTTTATCAGGCATTCCTTCTAATTTTAAAGAAAAAGTTAACGGGGAATGATCAGAAATAATACTATTAAGATATTTAGAATTATATGTAAATGGAATTAGTTTTGTGTCCACTAAGAAATAATCAATACATGAATATGTTTTATGTACCGTTGAATAAAATGAATATTCCCTACCTACTGGGTTAGCAATCCTCCATGCATCTGTTATATTAATATTTTTCATGTATGTATTTAGGAGTTCACTCGTTTTAGATTTTATGTTAGTCCTTTTTTGTTTTGCTGATTTATCCAAATATGGATCTAAAACACAATTCAAATCTCCCCCTATTATCACATTTTGATGATTAAGTTCTGAAATTATATCCAAAATTTTACTAAAGAATTGGAGGTTGTCAAAATTAGGAGCATAAATATTTATCAAAGTAAGTGGAGTAGAATAAATTTCTTCAGTGACAATGACGTGCCTCCCCTCTTTATCTGCTATAATATTCTTTAATTTAAATGGTATATCTTTACAAATGATAATAGCCGTGCCTCTAGATTTAGAAGTAAATGAAGAGTAGTATGTTTGCCCAATCCAATTTGCCTTCAGTGTTATCTGTGTTTGATATTTCAGATGCGTCTCTTGTAAGAAAATATTATCACTGTTTAAGGCTTTTAATTGGGCAAAGATCTTACCCCTTTTAATTGGTTCATTAGCGCCCCTTATATTCCAACTACAAAAGGTGATTCCTCCAGTTTTCGTTTGTTTATCTTCTTGCATTATGAATCATGTTAATACCTTTACTTCATATGGTGCAACCAAGAACCTTATAACTCCAGATGAAAGATGGTCATCCCCAGCTGTTAAGTTTTGTTGGCATCTCCCCTTCAGAATAAATCTTGAAAAAGACCAGAAAGTGTAGTCGTGAAAAGATAATTAACAAACAAAAAGTGATATTATAATATCCAAAAATAAAGATATTATAATTAAAAACAAACCACCAACAGGTGGTAGAAAAATTCTTATTGACTTCCAAAGATGTTTTTATATGTTTCGCTCTGCCCCCTTGACCAATTATTATTAATTGGAAGAGAGACCGATACAAAGTTCAAAATTATATATATAAAATAAAACGTACTCCAATAGCAAGATTAGAAATGTATCTTCAAAGAGGAAAAACAAAATAAAAAGTAGTTTCCAACATTAAGTATATACTTAGATATAACAGTAATTATGTTAATTATATATCCATATCTATCAATATGCCTAGATTTATTACAATTAAGTCTCAAACTTTTGTATCAGACAACAGCAGGTTCCAAGGGGTTAACATAAAATCCGACCTTGAATTAACATTCCAAAGATAAAATGTCTAGACAACGCCTCGAGGAAGGTTCGCCATTTTAACAAGAGCAGTCTTTTTTGTATGTTAAAAAAAAAGAGACACAATCCTTTCTTTGTCGTTTCTCCTCGATGTTATTGTAGGAGACCAACTCAGTAGACCTCCTTTGTGATACTTTGTGCATATTTAAATCCCGCTTCTGGATCCGTGAATGCGCGTTCAACATGGTTATAAGAAATTCTCAATTTAGCGGAATATACTATCCTATATCCTACTCCCAGACCTCTTTCAGTAGCCTTCTCGAGCTTGTAAACTTGTCCCTCTTTTCCATGACTTCAGCTGGAAAATCACGGAAGAATCTTAGTTTGGCTTCTCCAAACTTCAAATTCACACCATATGGAATCTTTTTCATAATTCCTTGCAGGGTTGAAATGTCATAGAATTTCAGAATAATCTGTCTTGGGGGGGGGGGGGGGGGCAGTTAAGCTTGCTTGATCCTTACGTCGGACCCGATGGGCCATATCTATTCTCGGGGCTTCAGGCAGTTTAAGTACTTGTTTGAGTAAGTTGGCAGCAAATCCTGAAAGTTCTGTCCACTCTCCTTTCCCTCTTTAACTCCAAGTATCCTTAAATTTTGCCTCCTTGATCTTGCTTCCAAGTCCTTACATTTATGCTTCATTTTAGCAAGCTCCCTCCCAGTACTTTCTTGGTCCTTTTTTAGTCTCTTTATCTCCTTAGCGATCTCAGTTATCGTATTGTCCATTCCTTCCATAGCCGCCTCAGTAGATTTTAGCATTGCATCCAGCTTTTTATTGCAATCCTTTTCAACGCGCTTAATTTTTTTTGTTTAAATCCTCCTCAACCTCGACCACACATTTGGTTAAGTCATCAATTTTCCCCACCAGCTTATAACCATATAACCCTATAACCATATAACAATTACAGCACGGAAACAGGCCCTCTCGGCCTTTCCAGTCCGTGCCGACCATTTGTTTTCCCCTAGTCCCATCTACCTGCACTCAGACCATACCCCTCCATTCCCTTCCCGTCCATTTACCTATCCACTTTACTTTTAAATGGTAAAATCGATCCTGCCTCCACCACTTCTGCTGGAAGCTCATTCCAACAGCCACCACCCTCTGAGTAAAGAAGTTCCCCCTCACGTTACCCCTAAACTTCCGTCCCTTAATTTAAATGTCATGCCCTCTTGTTTGAATCTTCCCTACCCTTAATGGGAAAAGCTTATCCACGTCAACGCTGTCTATCCCTTTCATCATTTTAAAGACCCCAATCAAGTCCCCCCTTAACCTTCTGCGCTCCAAAGGATAAAGATCTAACTTGTTCAACCTTTCTATGTAACATAGTTGCTGGATCCCAGGCAACATTCTAGTAAATCTCCTCTGTACTCTCTCTATTTTGTTGACATCCTTCCTATAATTAGGCGACCAAAATTGTACACTATACTCCAGAATTGGTCTCACCAATGCCTTGTACAATTTTAACATTACTTCCATGCTCCTATATTCAATGCTCTGATTTATAAAGGCCAGCACACCAAAGGTGATTGCACCTTCAGGGAACTATGCACAGTTATTCATAGATCTCTCTGTTCCACAACATTCCTCAATTCCCTACGATTTACCATGTACGTCCTATTTTGATTTGTCCTGCCAAGATGTAGCACTTCACACTTAGCAGCATTAAACTCCATCTGCCATCTTTCATCCCACTTTTCCATATGGCCCAAATCTCTCTGTAGACTTTGAAAATCTACTTCATTATCCACAACACCACCTATCTTAGTATCATCTGCATACTTACTTATCCAATTTTCCAACCCCATCATCCAGATCATTGATGTACAATGACAAACAACAGTGGACCCAAACACAGATCCCTGAGGCACCCACTGGTCACCGGCTTCCAAAATGACAAACAGCCATCCCCCCCCCCACCCCAAATAACCATTACTCTCTGACATCTCCCATTCAGCCACAATTAATCCACATGAACTGTTCCATCTTGCTACTCCGCCATTAACACCCATAAGATTGAACCTTCTTAACCAACCTTCCATGGGGAAGCTTGTCAAAGGCCTTACTGAATCCATATAGAAACATCCACTGCTTTTACCCTCATCAATTTCCCTAGTAACTGCTGCAAAATATCAAGAAGGTTTGTCAAACATGACCTTCCAGGCACAAATCCATGTTGGCTGTTCCTGATCACCCCTGTTTATCCAGATGCTTATATATATTATCTCTAAGTATCCTTTTCCATTAATTTACCCACCATGGACATCAAACTAACAGGTCTATAATTGCTAGGTTTTTCTTTGAGTTTACCGTTTTTTTTTAAACAATGGAACAACATGTGCAGTACGCCAATCTCTCCGGCACTATTCCCGTACTAATGACATTTGAAATATTTCTGTCATAATAGTCCTGCTATTTCTACACTAACTTCCCTCAATGTCCTAGGGAATATTCTATCAGGGACCGGGAGATTTATCCACTTTATATTTTTTCAAAAGTGTCAGTACTTCCTCCTCTTTGAACCTCATAGTTTCCATAGCTACTCTACTATTTTTTTTTCCTTACTTCACATAGTTCAATATCCTTCTCCTTGGTGAATACCGAAGAAAAGAAATTGTTCAATATCTCCCCCATCTCTTTTGGCTCTGCCAGATAGCTGTCCATTCTGTCTCTCTAATGGTCCAATTTTATCCCCTCATTATTTCCTTTTGCTATTATTATAGCTGTAGAAACCCTTTGGATTTTACTTATTTCACCTTTCTTGCCAAAGCAACCTCATATCTTCTTTTAGCCTTCCTAATTTCTTTCTTAAGATTTCTGTTTAAAATTCTTTATACTCCTCTAGCACCTCATTTACTCCATACCTCCTATAATTATTGTAGATATCTCTCTTTTTTTCGTAACAAAGTGTCCAATTCCCTTGAAAACCATGGCTCTTTCCAATTTTTACTATTTCCTTTCACCCTAACAGGACATAAAGATTCGTACTCTTACAATTTCCCCTTTAAATGTCCTCCATACATTCTCTTCTACATCCTTCCCATAAAACAGAGAGTCCCAATTCACTCCTTTTAAAATCCTATACGCATTCCCCCTCTCAAAGTTAGCCTTTCTTTCTCCAATCAAAAATCTCCACCCTAGGTCCCAGTTTCTGACTTCTCCATAATTACATGAAACTAATGGTATTGTGATCACTGGTCCCGAAGTGCTCACCAACGCATAGCACATAGCACCAAACGTCACTTGACTGCTCATTTCTAACAGGGTCAGCACTGCCCCTTCTCTGGTCGATAACCTCTATGACTGCCTGCAAATAAACTATCCTAGCACAACCGTTACAAACTCCAAACCATCCAGCCCATTTACAGAATGTGTTTCCCAGTCTATTTTTGGAAAATTGAAATCTCCCACGATCACTACCTTGTGCTTACTACTAATATCTGCTATCTCCTTACATATTTTCTCTTCCAATTCTCATTATCATTACCTTGTTTATTTTTTTTCAGAGATGCTTTTGTCCAGCTCGACATTCCCCTCTCATATTGCTTTAGAAATAACTTCAGTGACTGAAGCTAATACTGACTTTTCCAGATGTTCCATTTGTTCCCTGTGTTCCTCCAATAAAGAATTTTGGGAATCAACTTCTTCTTGTGAACTTGCAGCTGAATGTTAGAGGAGATTGAGGATCTTTTCAGTTTTTTTCAAGTACGCTCTAGTAGCAGGTCTTGAAGAGCTGCTTTTGCAGGACTTCGGCGAGCGTTTTCTGTTTTTTTCCATTTAAAGTGCAATTATTCTCTGTTGTCAGCAGGATTCGATAACACGACAAGAAAATAGCAGCTACTGTATTATTTTCACAAACTCCCCCATCTCCAATCTCATATTTTTAGCACATAAAACATTCTTCGGGAGCAAAGCGAAACTGCGTCGTCTCTCACCCCACCATTGACGCCACCAGAAGGCTGTTTGTCCAGTCTGTCAGTCCGTCAGTCTGTCCAGTACGTCAGTCTGTCAGTCTGTCATTCTATCTGTTTTGTCATCTGTCAGTCTGTCAGTCTGTCAGTCTGTTTGTTTGTCAGTCTGTCAGTCCTGTTTGTTTGTCAGTACGTCTGTTTTGTCAGTTGTCAGATCTGGTCATGTCAGTCAGTCTCTCAGTCTGTCTGTCAGTGTCATTCTGTTGTCAGTCTGTCTGTTTTTGCAGTCTGTCTGTTTGTCCATCTTGTTTGTTTTGTTATCTGTCAGTCTGTCTGTTTGTGTCATTCCTGTCAGTCAGTTTGTCAGTCTGTCAGTCAGTTTGTCATCTGTCAACTGTCTGGTTTGTCAGTCTGTCAGTCAGTCACCTGTCCCTGTCCTGTTCTCAGTCTGTCCTGTTTGTTCAGTCCCTGTCAGTCCTGTCTGTTTGTCAGTCCTGTCAGTCCCTCAGTCTTTCAGTCTTATCTGTTAGTCAGTCTGTCTGTTAATCCTGTCTGTTCGTCTGTCCATCTGTCGATCGAGCCGTCGGTATTGAGCGTTGCACCGGGCCTTCTCCGGGATGTGAGCGTTAGCCCTTGCCTCCCCGGGAGGTGAGGGTTGGGCGCCGTGAGTGAGGTTTTGGGCTGGGCATCGGTGAGTTGCTGCGGAGGCGTTTTGGTCCGGGCCTGTCGTCCAGCCATTGCAGCAAGCGAGCGGGCGGTCCTGATGGATCTGTCCGCTATTTGGGTGGATGAAGGTGGCTCGGGCGATGTGCAAGGCAGTGCTTGCCCGTCCTCCTTCGCCACCAGAAGTGCATGCTGTCCGAGTTGGATGTGCTGCGTGGGTCCACACGTACGGAGTTCTCAGCTAGTCCGAAAGCGGCACAGCCTTGGCAGCACCTGGAGGGGGTGAGTTTAGGGTTAGCATTAGGCATCTTCCTACCACCTTCCCCAAGCGTGGCTCCTGCCCCAGTCCCACTATGGCCGGTGACCCCCACTCTGCACACTGGCAGTGATTGGGGTTCATAAATGGGGGAAACCCAGAAGAACTGCCCTGACCTATTATTTAGTTGGGGGGTATCAGAGGACCTCTGCGGCAGTCTCAATAGACAATAGACAATAGGTGCAGGAGTAGGTGCCATTTGGCCCTTCGAGCCAGCACCGCCATTCAATGTGATCATTGCTGATCATCCCAATCAGTACCACCTTCTTGCCTTCTCCCCATATCCCCTGGACTCCACTATTTTTTTTTTTAAATAGAAAGTATGTACACTAGTAAATAAACACCAAAATAAATAATAAATTACATGTAGCACTTCTTGTTTTAAACGTTAAATAATAGGAAAGTAACAGAAAGGAAGAAAAAGAGAAATAAGAGAAAGATGATAAAATAGTGAGTACGATGGAAAAGTGAAAAAGAAAAGCCAGTAAAGACTAGAGCGTGAGGAAAATAAAAGAAAGAAAAATAAAAATTAAAAAAGGAAAATATAAGAAAATAAGATAAGATAAAATGGATATACCTGCTTCATATCTTTACACACCCCTCACCAGGTCCTGAAACAGTTTATTTCCAGAGTTATGCTGCACCATATGCTTGTAATAAGTCGATAAGTGGAGACAAATCTTTAAGAATTGGTCTGATTTGCCTGCTAGGACGAATCTCATGTCTTCGATGTGTAACATTTCGGACATATTTGAAATCCACATTTTTACCGTTGGTGTGGGTGCATGTATGAGTTTTTTTTCCGTTATTAAGCCATAATTAACCATATAATATAACCATATAACATTACAACACACGGTAACAGGGCCCCCATCGGCCCTTCCAGTCCGTGCCAACCATTTGTTTTCCCCTAGTCCCATCTAACTGCACTCAGACCATACCCCTCCATTCCCTTCACGTCCATATACCTATCCACTTTACTCTTAAATGTTTAAAATCGATCCTGCTCCACCACTTTCTGCTGAAGCCCATTCCACACAGCCACCACCCTCCTGAGTAAAGAAAGTTCCCCCCACGTTTACCACCAAAACCTCTGTCCCTTAAATCTCATGTCATGCCCTCATGTTTTAATCTTCCCTACCCTCAAGGGAAAAACGTATCACGATTCAACTCTGTCTATCCCTTTCATCATTTTAAAAGACCTCCCCAATCAGTCCCCCACTTAACCTTGCCCTCCGAAGAATACAACCTAACTTGTTTCAAAAAAAACAACCTTTCTCTGTAACATAGTTGCTGGAACCCTGGCATACATTATAGTAAATCTCCTCTGTACTCTCTCTATTTTGTTGACATCCTTCCTATAACTAGGCGACCAAAATTGTACACCATACTCCAGAATTGGTCTTACCAATGCCTTGTACAATTTTAACATTACTTCCCTACTCCTATATTCAATGCTCTGATTTATAAAGGCCAGCACACCAAAGGCTTTCTTTACCACCCTATCTACATGCGATTCCACCTTCAGTGAACTATGCACAGTTATTCCTAGATCCCTTAAGGAAACTCATTTGGAACTCAGTCAGCTCAAAGCCGATTTCCATTGTTCCAAAAATAATAAATTCTGCGTTAGGTTATTTTAAATAATTTTGTAAAAATTTCAAAAATTTAATTCCAAAATGTTTGGATTTTTATGCAAAAAAAGGAATGTGCTATAGTTGCATCTTGAGATAAACATTTATCGCAAGTGGGGGAAACATTTGGAAAGATTTTATTTTGTTTAGTTTTCGAATAATATTATCTATGTATGATTTTGAATTAGATTAAAATATGTCTTACATTGATCGAGCATTTGTGCACATATAGCAAGTATTTATCCCAACTCTCTTTTCGAGATTTTTATAGAAGTTTCTTGTTTCCAACTCTTCTAATTCTATTGGATGATGGTATTTCTTATATTTAGGATGATATTTAATACAAGTATTGATATTAGAGATAGTTGAGTTCCGCCTTTCTGTTCTATAGCTTCATCTAATAGGTCTGGAGTCAAAGTTTGGTATTCTTGTGTAAGTGTTTATCAAATAATGCACAGATTTGAAATATTCAAAATATTGAATACTTCTCTGGTTGTATGTCATTGGTAGTTGTTGACAATGATTTTAAAAAATCCAGTTCCATACATGTCTCCAAGCGTTTAACATCCTATTCTTTCCTCAATGTGTAAAACGATTTATCAATAATCGGATGGTTTATAAGACGTAATTATTAACTATAGGAGAGAGAAGCGATAGGTTTTCTTATTTAAGGGTCCACTTCGCCATCCTAATGAGCATTAAACTCCTTTTTATCAAATCCGGTTCATTACATAACACTAAATCCAGAACAGCCATCTCCCTGTAGGTTTCCAATACAAGCGAGTTTCATAGATATCCATCACAAAGCATTCTCAAAGTCCACTTTCTTAGGTCCAGTACCAACCTGATTTCCAAGTTCTACCTGCATGTTGGAAATTTCCCGCAACAACCACACATTACTTTTACTACATGTCAATTGGTAATCTCCTGATTCCACTTGCACCCTATGTCCATGGCTACTGTTTGGGGGCCTGTAGATTAGTCCAATTAGGGTATTTTGACCCTTACAGTTCCTAATTCTATCCATACTGACTCCATCATCTCCTGTTTCAATGCACCCTCCCCCTCCATTGCAAGGGACTGAATTTAATTCCTCTAACAGGGCAAACCCACCCCCTCTGCCCACTCTGTCTGTCTTTTCGATAGAAGTATACCCTTGAATATTCAGATTTCACTCTCCACTCTCCGCCCTGGGCCCCTTGCACCATTCTCAGTAATTCCCACAACACATACTGCCAGTTTCTAACTGGCCTCAAGCTCGTCCACTTTATTCCTTATACTTCCTGCATTCATATACAGCACTTTGACCTACGTATTCACTTCCCCCCTCGCAATTAACCCTGACCTTACTCTGTTGTCCATTTTCAAGCTTTCCCTCCCATTAATTCGAGAATCTTTTCTACTTTTTCCTGTAGCCACTTCCCCTTCAACTCCATCTTTATACTTCCAATTTGTCAATCCCTCCCCCCCACTATTTAGTTTAAACCCACCCGTGTAGCCCCAGCAAACCTGCCTGCCAGAATGTCGGTCCCCCTCCAGTTAAGGTGTAACCCGTCCATGTTGTGCAAGTCACCCCTAGCCCAGAAGAAATCCCAGTGGTCTATAAATCTAAATCCTTGCTCCCTGCATTAAAAAAAAACTCACATCTAATTCAACAAAAACTCACAATTATATTAATGATATAATTTTTATAGAATACAACTATACATAATTATAAATGATTACAGTCATATTCACAAGCGAACGGAGCGCTGCCCTCCAGTGAGCCCCGTTGAGGGTTCGCCCGCTCCGCGACCAAAGAGTCCTCGCTGCGCCCGCAGCTGAAGCCCCGGGCTCGTCTCCAGGAAGGGCCGCACCGATCCTCGATGTTCGGCCGTGGGAGGCGACATGGAAAAGTGGGCAGATGCGTGGCAGGTGCAGTATAATATAGGTAAATGTGAGGTTACCCACTTTGGCGGCAAAAACAAGAGCGCAGATTATTATATCATTGGGATTAGGTTAGGTAGGGGGGAGGCACAGCGAGACCTGACTGTACTTGTATAACTGTCACTGAAAGTTGCCGTGCATGTGCAGCAGGAAGTGAAGTCAGCTAATGGAACGTTGGCCTTCATAACAAGAGGATTTCAGTCTAGGAGTAGAGAGGTTCTTCTGCAGTTGTATAGGGCTCCGGTAAGACCACATCTGGAGTATTGTGTACAGTTTTCGTCTCCTAATTTGAGGAAGGACATCCTTGTGAATTGAGGCGAGGGCAGCGTAGGTTCACAAAATTCATCCCTGGGATGGCGGGACTGTCATATGAGGAAATATAGAAAATACTAGGCTTGTATTCACTGGAATTCAGAAGAATGAGGGGGGATCTTATGGAAACGTATAAAGTTATAAAAGGACTGGACAAGCTAGCAGGAAAAATGTTCCCAATGTTGGGCGAGTCCAGAACCAGGGGCCACAGTCTTAGAATAAAGGGGAGGCCATTTCAGACTGAGGTGAGAAAAAGCTTTTTCACCCAGAGAGTTGTGAATTTGTTGAATTCCCAGCCACAGAGTGTAGTGGAGGCCAAATCAATGGATGGATTTAAGAGAGAGTTAAATAGAGCTCTATGAATCAAGGGATATGGGGAGAAGGCAGGCACGGGTTATTGATTGGGAACGATCAGCCATGATCACAATGAATGGCGGTGCTGGCTCGAAGGGCCGAAGGGCCGAATGGCCTCCTCCTGCACCTACTTTTTTATGTTTCTATGAATTGTGTCACAATAAACTCTGCCTTTGGTGGTGGTGGAGTTGGGGGGAAGAGTGGCGATCAGGTTATATTTGGCCCACTCTTAGTTTTTATTCAAATATTCAAATTAATTATTATAGGTTGTGGGCGAGGTGCTTTTTTGTTTCATTTCATCACCTACATCATGTATCTACCTGTATTTTTAACATAATGTGTAAAAATATTACATAAATCATACCTGAAACTCGTCAAGCACAAAACCTGCACGTCTTTTTTCAAATATGAGAAAAACCTCAATTGTTCCGAGTAGTAATTGTCCAATCAAAACACGTTTGACGTTGAGTCGGAGGTAAATTGACCAATCACGAAGCATCCTTCACCAATCACGCGCTTTGTTTCAGGTTAGCTAGGTAGAGAGCACTGTGGGATAATGGCGGAGCGGAAGGTTTTAACAGTCAAAACAATAAAGACATAACCTCACATGTTTATCTACACGATAGTAAACCATGTAAGCATGATTTATGATTACTGTGAACTTTCAGCAAGTTGTCATCTACTTTTGCAAGAGAGTGAACTGCAGATTACAATGCATGCATACCTTTGAAACAGTTCAACTTTGAGGAAGACGCTGGATAAGAATGCTTTGAATGCCCAACTGTACTAAATTCACGATGTTCTCCAAAAAGGAGATTGGTTCAAGGCATGATTATTCTTGTGAGATTGTAGTGTTTTCTTCTATATATCGCATATAAACAAAAAAAAATGCGTTTCTATTTGTAAACTCACCATTCATGACATACACATCTAGGAATCTAAACCAAAAGATTGAGGAAATCAATGATTATATACAGTCTAGTTTTGCTGTTTAGTGTGTCCAAGTTTAAATTGATATAACCCGGGAGCGGGTAATAAAACTCATCTCATCGATTACCGTAGGGATGAGAAAGGTCCGCCTGTTCATTTCAGTTACAGCGAGCACGGTGGTCGGATCGATTTTTATCAACAGGTTCCCGGCAATGCAGCGAGGAATGATCTCGCTGTACAGAGAGGGGATACGCCTCACCATGACCCCAAAATGTACCACGGGTTAATCTTCATTCTCCGAGATCGGTTGGGAGACAGCCCGGGGTCAGGTGATGATTGAGGCCGCTAATGAAGAGTGTACTTAATCATCCAGATCAAGTCCACTGATTCTGTACACTGGTTTGTGCAAATTACCTAGAACAAACTTACCTTCCTCCTGTCCCGCACGATGCAGTAGCTCAGCGGGACAGGCAGCATCTCTGGAGAAAAGGAATAGATGATGTTTGAGGTCGAGACCCTTCTTCAGTCTGAGAGACACAGATATCTTTACTTTCTCTCTCCCCTCACTCTCAAACTGAAGAAGGGTCTGGACCCGAAACATCGCCTTTCCATTTTCTCCAGAGATGCTGCTTGACCCGTTAAACAGCAAGTGTGTCTACCAGACGAAAATACCTGGCAGTCAGTGGGAATGCACAGGATCTTTGCATCAACCGGATTCAGGAACCGTGAAACCCGGTCAGCAGGGTGGCAAACGTGGCCTGTCCCACCAGGGGTAAGTCCTTCTGGGGTAACACTCATCTTCTCACCGCTGCGCGAGCACGGTGGCGCGGGCCACTGCAACGTGGCCGTGAAGGGAAGCAGGTGCTGCGAAAGCGGCCGCCGGGACTGGACATCACCCACCTCAGCGCCCCTTCCAGCCACTGTTGACCCGCCCACCACCAGTCACTGTGGTCCTTTGCGCAGAGCGCAACAGTGGGAGGTGGTGGATGGCGGTAGGCTGGCTGCTCCGTCCTGTGCTCTCCTCTCTCTCATCTCTCTCTCTTATGTGATGCTCCCTGAGCTATGAATAAATTGACCACCCCAGCACATAAATGTAGCTCCCATAGAGGTAAATATTTAAGCTACATATCTACTGAACACAATCGATGGCCCTGTTACTTTTTCTGATATATTTCTAATTATCTTAATTAATTAGTGTGGCTACATTTGGCACAGACGAGTTACAGAATTCCTTCATAATGACATTTATCTTCCTTGCCTTCCCTTCCATCCATCCTTCCTTCCTTCCTTCCATCCTTCCTTCCTTCCTTCCTTCTTCCTATCCTTCCTGTCCTTCCTTCCTTCCTTCCTTCCTTTTCCTTCCTTCCTTCCTTCCTTCCCTTCCTTCCTTTCCCTCCTTCCTTCCTTCCTAGACTGTCCTTCCTTCCTTTCCTTCCTTCTCTTCATTTCCTTCCTTCCATTTCCCTTCCTTTCCTGTCCTTCCTTCCCTTCTTCTTCCTTCCTTCCAATACTATCTCTCTAG